>JAKOGH010000757.1:0-210103 GCA_024811115.1 Terana coerulea
CGGAAGCGCGCTGAGGAGGTGTTTGGCGAGGGCTGGAGCAAGAAGGGCGCGAAGATTTACGACGAGGGTACGGACAAGGCGCAGATCTGGGGCATTGGCTACTGTCACATCGATACTGCCTGGTGCGTGCCTCTCAGCCCTGCGTATCTCGACGTCAACTGAGGCTTCGTAGGTTATGGCCATACAGCGTTACGCAGCAAAAGGTCGCCCGGTCGTGGTCCACGCAGGTGGACCTCATGGAGCGCTACCCCGAGCACCGTTTCACATGCAGCCAGGCGCAGCAGTACAAGTGGCTCGAAGAGCAGTACCCGCCGCTCTTCGCGCGCGTCAAGCAGAAGGTCCATGAGGGCAAGTTCCACCTCGTCGGCGGCGCCTGGGTCGAGAACGACGCGAACATGCCGTCGGGCGAGGCGTTGGTGCGCCAGTTCCTGCTCGGCCAGCGGTACTTCGAGACCCGCTTCGGCAAGCGGTGCGACACGGCGTGGTTGCCCGACTCGTTCGGTTTGACCGGCGCGTACCCACAGCTCATTCGCGGCGCGGGATGAAGTACTTCTTCACGCAAAAGCTGTCTTGGTACGCGAGCCTTTACTTTGGGTGACGGAGTCCATACTCATTTTCGCGTAGGAACAATGTGTGAGTTCGCTATATGCGCAGCTCACGGTGCAAGAAACTCACGGTTATCGTAGTAACGTGTTCCCGCACTCAACCTTCAACTGGATTGGCATCGACGGATCGCAAGTTCTTTGCCACATGACACCAGTCGGTGCGTCCTGACTCTCCACGCAACTTGCGCCATTGTTCACCAACGCCGGTTGTAGACACCTACACTGCCCAGGCTACTGTCGGAGATATCAATAGGGGTATCACCAATCACAAGGTAGACCTCACTCTCGCTTCCTACTGTTACTTCTGACGATGTTGGCGTGCTCGCAGAACCTCGAATCATCCGACGTGTCCTTGCTTGTATTCGGGAACGGTGACGGCGGGGGCGGACCACTCTCCAGATGCTGGAAAATGTACGTCGCATCGGCGGATATACCCTCAACTTACGCGTCTGAATTCATCGTCGTTAGCTTCGTCGCATTCGGGCGGTCAGCAACAACTCACGCGACCTCCCGCCCGTGAACATGGGCCACACGGTCGAGGACTTCTTCGATACGGTGCTTGAGGACACCAAAGCCGGCACGAAGCTGCCCAATTGGTGCGTTTGTTCGGCGATTGTCTCCGATAGCTTTGCTGATTGTATCTCATGGGTAGGAATGGTGAGCTGTACCTGGAGGTAGGCTATTTTAGCATTATTATCTGAATCGCCTGACCTACTGGCTTCCGTTCAGTTCCACAGAGGAACATACACATCACACGGTTCGATTAAGAAGGAAACAGGAAGTCAGAGATCCTCTTGCGCGACCTCGAGGTGCGGATATCCTGCCAATGCTATTGGTCTCACTGACGATTTATGTCACCAATCCTTTTCAGCATATAGCAACGCTGGCCTCGTTGTATAGATACCACAAGCATGACTACACATACCCCAAGGAGAGAATTGATACCTGTTGGGAGAAGGTTCTGTTGAATCAATGTGAGCGTACAAGTCCTTTCTCGTCTGTCATTTCTGACCATGTCCCTCGGTCTAGTCCATGATGGTAGGCTAAGTGCACCGTTTCTTCCATGCAATTATACTTACCCCCGTTTCCGCCGCAGTTCTGCCAGGTTCCGCCATGTGAGTCGACGGGCTGTCAACTTGGAATATGCTGTACTAATTACGTGAACAGCGGCATGGTCTACGACGATGCAGAGAAGCTGTACGCCGAAGTCCGCAAGGACGGCGAGGACTCGCTTGAAGAGGCCTTCAATGTGCTCTTCCCCAAGTCCTTTGCCCTGAACCCGGCGTCCATCGCCTCCGTGTCTGGTGACATCGTTGGTGTCAACACAACGTTCTTCCCGCGCCAGGATGTCATCGAGGTCCCGCTCGCCGGCGCACCCAGCCATCTGAAGGGCCAGGTGGTGCATGCGTCCAAGGACGGTGCGAAGGGATACGCGTTGCTGGACGGCTCGCGCGCTGGTGGCCTGGCGAAGCCTGTTGGGCTCTTCAGCGAATGCAAGCCGGTGTCTGGTGCGCCCCGTTGCGTTTTACGTTTTATACGTGGTCGGCTCACGCGGATCGTACAGTGTTCACGAACGGCGCGGACCACTTCGTCCTCCGCAACGCCAGCGTGCAGCTCACGGTGTCCAAGGGCAGGATCACGAGCATCCATGATGTCGCTCTGGAGTACGTGTAGCTGATATTGTGCATTTCTGTGCTGACGGCGTTCATCGAAATTACAGCCGCGAGTTGATCGTGAAAGGCCAGACGGGTGGTCTGGTCATTTTCGAGGATAGGCCCAACTACTGGGATGCTTGGGGTGCGTGTGCAACGCAATCTCCCGCAGGCTGACGGCTGACGTGCCTTCCTAGATGTTGAGATCCATCATCTGGAAACTGCCAAGCAGCTCGAGTTCTCTGACATCTCGGTCGTTGCTGAAGGTCCCCTCCGCGCGTCGATCAAGAGCGTCATCAAGTACGGCAAGAGCACCCTTACCGTGATGGTAAGCCGGTGTTGCGGACGCATCGGGAGCTCCTTTGCTGATAATGATGTAGATCTCTTTGGATGCCATTACGGCTACAACGAAGGCCACCTCGCGCTCACTCTTCCGTTTCGACGCTGTCGTCGACTGGCACGAACGCCACGAGTTCTTGAAGTGTATGCATCTGCGTCCTCCGCGACTTCGTTATTGCTGACCGTGGAGCGTGCCTGCAGTTGAGCTTCCACTCGACATTCACAACGAGAATGCGACGTATGAGACCCAGTTCGGCTGGGTGCAGCGCCCGACGCACAAAAACACGACGTGGGACATAGCGCGGTTCGAAGTGTGCGGCCACAAGGTGCGTCGCGCTCGCCTTTCCTCGTATTGCCCATTGTCTTACGGTGACGCAGTTCGCGGACCTCAGCGAGTTCGGGTACGGCGTCGCCATTCTCTCCGAATCCAAGTACGGCTTCTCCTGCCGCGGCAACGTGCTGCGCATCTCTTTGCTCCGTGCCGCGACTGCCCCGGACGCCGAGCAAGACCAGGGCTACCATGAGTTCTCGTGGGGGTGCTGCCCCATCAGGGCTCCTTCCTCGAGTCCGACGTCCCGCAGGCCGCCTACCTGTTCAACTCGCCCTTGCACGGTACGCGCTTTTTCTGTTCTTCCGTGAGACGACTGAGCTGATCCTCGATTGAATGTGAACAGTCCGTTATGTTCCACACGAAATCACCTCGTACCCGTTCGCAGACGTCAAACCGCCCTTCACCGTCGACGGCGCGCCGAACGTCATCCTCGAGACCGTCAAGCGCGGCGAACTGGATGTGGACAAGGACGGCCGCGTCAGCATCATCCTGCGGTTGTACGAAGCCTTCGGCGGGCACGCGCGCGACGCTCAAGGTCGGGGCCCACATCCCCGTGTCGCGCGCCGTCGTCACGAACCTCCTGGAGGACGAGGGCGAGGCGCTGCACATCTTCAGCGGCGACGCGGTGACGGAGGTGACGCTCGACTTCCACGGCTTCGAGGTGAAGACGGTGAAGCTTGTCATCGGGCGGAAGACCAAGGCCGACGAGAAGTGAGTGCTGCGCCGTGCTTCTGGGCGTGTGATGGAGAGGCTGACGGCGCAGGTAGGTCTGACGAGCGGAAGCGGGACAGCGGTGACAGCTGGACTGTTGTTGACTCGGACGCGTGATGGCGCCGGTGTGCAAGGGAAGTGTGTATGCTGAATGTAGGTCTGGACATACGGATTTTGTACAGATAGCTTGGTTGGACATGTTGTATGCTTCGCTGAAGGATATTCATGGAGTTAGACTCTACGAATTGTTACATGGACCGGCTTCAATGAGCGGATGACTGGAAGAGATCAATAGGCTGCAAGCAACTCGAACTGGCCCCTGTACCGCGAAGATCGTCTTAACATCACGGAGCTACAGAGGAAGCAGCCTGACACAATCTCAAGCACGTAGTGCATGGCACCCGTACGGGCTGACTGATCACCAGAACACTTTGACACAGTGCATTCAAAGAACGCTCATTCCTACCCTCATACATGATACTGCGTGTATAGGTGAGCATAAACTTACTGAATCTAGGGCGATGACCACATCACTGATAATTCCTCCTTTGAGCTTCCTGAGTGGTTGCTGATTCACCAACGCTGCATTGACACTGATTTCCTTGTTTTAATGTCGTTGAACAACCATCGCTTGGAGCTCTCCTCTCTTTACGCGCAGTGCCTTGGTGTCGGCTACACCACAAAAAGAATGCAGAAAGGCGACCGGAGAGGCCGACAAAGAGGGGATCCAGCACCTGTTGACGAAGACGACAAAGAAAATGGAAGAGAGGGAGAAGGAGTAGACATCAGGTAAGCGGAAGCATGAGAAGGCGCTCGCAAGGGCTGCGCTGGGATGCGGAGAGATCCAGGAAATGCGCTTAGTAGAGGCGTGGTAACAGTGCGAGGGCACGGAGGGATAGGAAGAGGCGGCACTGGGATGGCGAACGGCATTACGGCTGTCACCTCGTAGGCTAGTCTCGTTCCCGACTCGTAAAGAGGTTGCTCGCAGCCAGCGCTTCGCGCTTTGTTACCATTTGTAATGTAGTAAGCGGAGTTTGAAAGACGCGCTGCAGAGCAACCTCTTTAGAGTCTGGTGACTTTGGATCATCGGGGTGTAGATGAAAGTCACGTGAGCCCTAGTAAGCAAAGTTCGTATAGGGACTTCAACGGGGGTAACAAAGCTGGGCTTACATGGCGCCTATACACCTGCTAGGTTTCAGAGGTCGGTAGCATACTGCAGCGCAAACTCTGACAGGAAAATTACTCAGATGCCTTATATATTCATAGAAATGTGTTAATCATGTCTGGTATGAACCATATGATGTTTATTCCAGCGCAGATTCCCAGGTACCTGAAAGTGGGCCTCTGGTGGCCATCAAGTGCTTCTAAGCACATCCAGCAAAGGAAAATTAATATTGTAAAAATAAAGTTGTCATGCGATACATCCGAGCCATGACATTTGAGGAGTTTGTGAGTATATACAGTGAGGTGGGGAGGTCGCAGAAGGCAAGAGGTACAGAGAGGAACCGAGCGTTACAAACTCCTTACTTACCTCAATACAAGCGTAGGCGCTCACGTGAGTTTCATCTACACCCCGATGATCCAAACTCACCAGACCCTTTGCCCGCGTCCTGCACCAAGCAGTTGTTATCCGAAAATTATAAGGCCGCATTTTATGCAGCAGGGCCCGATACCGCCAATAAGTCCCCGCCATCTGGGATAACAATGCGCAGCTTTAGAGCACCAGTAACTCCACCTCACGCATTATGTAAACCTCTTGATTGAAATCCTCAGAAAGAACAGATTGATTCCATGGTGTGAACACACAGCGTGTTGAGGTCATATTTCAGCGGAGGTACGGTGCAGTTGAAATAGTGTCTGAACCTGTATTGCAGCTATCTGGTAGAACATCATATCGCCCCTCGCTACCGTATCGCTGCAGGGTGGGTGAAATATTGAGTCCAGATTTCAACCAGTCCGAGGACTGTCTGCGAGATTGTCTGCGAGGTGGTTGGTTCCTTCAGCCCGAGTAAATCTTATCTCAATCTTATCTCTCGGACTGATCGCCTGCCTTATTAAGAAAGTCTGCTGCGGAGTTTGAATCCAACCAAGACTGCTCGCTGGCTGCACAGTGCACCCCGGACTCTTCGTTCTCTCCTCGATGACCACTGTGCCCATGCCGTCCACCATCTACCCCACCTCCGTCGTTGCACCACAACGGATACAAGGCTGGGGTCAAGAAGTGTATGTCTTCAGTCCTTAGAAGGTCCAAGTTCAGCGAGCAAGAAGTGCTCACCAGTTGGCGCAGCTCATGCTTGGTGCTTGTGGTGATGTAACTCATCGACAACAGCAGCGAAAGCACGAGAGAATGTGTGTATAATACAGAGTAAGTTAAATATTCGTATCTCACGGTCTTTTCTCTCACTATGCTACGCATATAGTGGACCTTCGGCGTCGAAAACCCTCGGGGCGGTCACAATGGTACGTGCGTTTTGCTTCCGTACATTGGCCGTCCTCGTTCACTACCCCACCTTTTGTCAGGTACCAATCCTCATGGACTTTAGCTTGGATAGTGTGAAGATTAGTGAACGTGGGCTCTGTGAGAGAGGTGTGTGACATATGATAATGTCAAGGGCGCTGATTTGACTTGTTTTTCGCTGATTTTACAGTGTTGCTCCTTTATCATCATGCACAGTTCCATCTTTGACTAAGCTCAACTCAGGCTGAGCTTGAAGGTGCGCTTTGCTCAAACTCCGAGAGGTGACTGCAGGTGAGTGAGCAGTCTAGCAGGGTATAGAGGGCAAAGGTGGACTGTATGCACTCTTGTAACATCTAGCTCCCTCCTATACTCCCAATATTATGCCATAACTTCACTGTATAGTAGTCTAGTGGCCGGTCGAATATAAAATGATTTTGTGCTAATATTATGATTTATTGCGGATTTATGCATAATTACAATATGAGGGCGTCAAGAAGGCGCCAAGACCATCTGGCAGCAGTCTTGCACCCGTCTTGCAACGCACGCGCCGGATGGTTGAAATCTGGCAGCTGCGGACTGGTTGGAATACTGGTTGAAATCCGGCCAAACACCTGTTCCGTCACCGCACCGTACCCACCGCTGCGACATGGTTGAAAGACGGCCGCGCAACCACTCCGTAGCTGCGTTGAAATATGACCTCAACACGCTGTGACAGTGGCCTCACAAATGCACGGCATAACATGAAGGCGTAGCAGATATGGTGGGAAGAGGAATGAGACGCGATGGAGACGGTGTACAGGGGAGTATACCAAAGTAGTGGAAGTGGAAGTGAGTAAGTAGTGGCCAGGGAAGTCGGACTTCCACTGCGGCGGCAGGCTTATGTAACATGACGTCGGAGCGTTGGCCTCAGCCGCCGCCGGACCAAGCACAACGCGTTCGTCCTGTCAGGCCGCCGTCGGCCCAAAAGCACGCGTCGCGTCATTGTCCGTTAGCCCACATCGGCGTGGCACGAATTGAACATGGACGCGCCGCCCCCGAGCTCATGCCGGCATCTGGGCCATTATTTTTGTAATTACATCTATTTCTTCACCCATTTCTGCACACCTACATCATGCCCGTGCCCGAAATTATTGGCCATACCAGCACACACGTGGTAGGGTAAATTCAAAATTGAATTACTGTACGACCGCGCAGAGACCTGGCGGGGCAAGCCATACGCGCCGCGCGGCCACTGGCACATGCCTGGTGCGCGTCGGGGATTGCAGAAGGGCGTGGTAATGTTACAGGTCCACCGCCATGGCCGACCAAAACTGGCAACCGTCGGGGTGGCCGTGATACTTGGTCCCATCAATCAGTGGAAGTCCGGGGTTTCGCCGACTTCCACTTCCACTACTTTGGTCGCCCCCGGTGTACAGTGAGCAAGTTTGTCGTAAGGAAATGAACAATAACGAAGGAGCCACGTGCGGGCCACGTGAAATGCCACGTTGTTTGCCAGATCTTGCAGAGATCGCAGGGGCCCTAATCAACTATCGTACGGTAAGACCCTCAACCTAAAGGTATCGGGAATAACAAACATCAGTAACGCGGGCAAAGGGTCTGGAACCGAGACTACTCGTAGGCAAGCATCCGGCTCAGTGTATGCTTGCTGTCACTGTGAGCTCTTTACCTATCGAATTCACTGCTTCACTGACCGCTGCTCACCTGTCGTCGACGAGACCTCAGTAGCGCCATACATGTCCACAGGACCTGCCAAACCGGGAGCCGCCCCGAAGGAGGACGTCTGGGAAATGGTGATTCTCCCAGGAGAATTGGGAGAATCGGGAGAATTGAGAGAATTGGGGAGGGGCGCTTGTTAGCCTCTGTCACGGCGATCGCGTTCAAACGGCTGAATTGGGAGGGGCGCTTGATCCGCCTTGCCCCGTTTAGGTACTATTGTTTGCCGCCGAACCGCTGCTCGGCGTTGGACGTCGGTGCAGGGTTAGTATACCACCTCGTAGTGATTAAATCGTTCCTATTTCACTACCATATTATGCCCAATTAAATTTGCGCTCCATAAAACCAAGTCAAGCTCTAACATAGTGCCAGTTGAGCACCCTTGCAGTCTGAATACAGTCGGCGTTGTGTATAACTTGCGCTGTGACTGGAATGCCTACCTCCAGTATCGCTTGACTGCTGTATAATAACACAAATATACTGATAAATTATTTTATTTATTTCAAACCCTCAAACATATGCTTCTTTCTCGTCGGAGGGCCCGCTTTGAAGCTGAGGTGTGAGGCGCTTCCGGAGACCTATCTAAAAAGGCAATGATACGGGGCTAGCGCCATCCCGCCAGGAGCCGTATTTGGGTGATCGGGAGGGACAAAGTGGCTGTGACGTGATGGTCACGCCCGGGCATTGCCGCATTCTCCCATTCTCCGGGAGAAAAGGAGAATCACCATTTCACAGTCTTTCTGCTCTGAAGAAGCATAACCTTTCCACGTGGCTGTGCTCCTCGGACATACCGGTCATCTCCCGCCTCCGCTGGAACTTGAAGCATGGAAACGGCGCAGCTCTGACTGGCTGTGACCCTCCCAACCGACGCAGTACGTCTGCAGCAACTCCTCCCACGAGTTGTGCTAATGCCTATTCATGAATCTCAAGCTGTGTCTGCTTCTGTGCGACAACGCGGACGCTCTCAGAGCGCTGACACTGCGCAGAAATCTGCACCGCGGGTTGCGAAGATGGCTTTCGTTGTGTGCTAGCCGACCGGCCAGTGCACAACGCTCGACGTCCCCTTCTCACGTTGGCTGCGGGGAAGAACAGCTGATGGATAGTCCAGATCCAGCTGCAATTTGTAGGACAGGCTACTGTGAGAGTGATCGGCACTGCGAGGTGCTTTCAAGGTTTCGGTGCACCACTCCTCCTGAGGCCGGTTCCGAGCTCGTTGGAGCCTCTGTAAACCTTGCGTCGACATCACGAATCAAACATTGAAGCGGAAATCAATGCGCCTCCTATTCACCCGTTCAAGTCGGTCTGGCGAGTTTCGGCTGTACGTCACTTCCTCCTCCGTACTAGTAGGGTTTCAGTGCAATAACCAATATGTATGCGCATAGGGAATCGCATCCGCTCATTAGGACATGTGTTCCAGTGGACGGGCCCTGCAGTGTTGCGCTCCTACGACTGACCGGACGGCAGCGAAAGCGAAGGGGAAGATCTTTGTCCGCAGCCGGAGGCCTGCTGCGCAGACATCCAATGGTAGGCTGTATCTTACTGCACTCCTCAGTCCCTCGAGCTAACAGAAGTAAAGTAGAGTCTTTATACGAGTATAGGGATAGTGCGTAACCCCTATAACGGCCTATTCAGGGGCCTCAACGTTGAAGTAGTTCAAGCCTCCTGTCTCCTATTTGGTGCCGCTGTGTTCACGTGAGACGACCATTACGGAGAGTTCGCCAAACCCTCGGGTCGATGCACTGCCCGCTTGCTACGGCGAATCCACCCTTCTCTGATTTGAATTTACGTGTGCCGGTGCCGCTCGAGGTTCCAGCAAGCATCCTTCCGAATAAGGTCCTTTTCCGCGCCAGTGTGCTCGATGTGCGGTATAAAACTAGCATCGACTCGGTTGGAGCGGTCAAGCAGCAGTCACGTCACTCGTTCTCCTCCCTACATTCCTTGCATCGTCCCTCGCAGTCGCCAGCTGGTCTCGCCAAGATGTCTTTCAAGATGCTCCCCGTCCTCGTCGCTGCAGCCCTCGTCCCCAGGCCGTTCTCGGTGGGTCGTGTCGCATTCGTGTGCCATGACTGTCGCTGATGGGGCTGCTGTTGCAGGCGCTGCTATCACCCGCCGCGTCGCATGCCCCGACGGCGTGAACACGGCGACCAACGAGGCGTGCTGCCCGTTGTTCGCCGTCCGTGACGATATTTTGACGAGCTTGTTCAACAACCAGTGCGGAGCGGACGCGCACGAGGCCGTGCGCCTTATGTTCCACGACGCCATCGGTCAGCGCGACTCGAGTTGTCCTGCGACGGCCTGTTGTACTTATTTGTGCTTTGTTCTAGGATTTTCCCCTGCTCTCACGGCGGCGGGCTCATTCGGTGGCGGAGGCGCAGATGGCTCTATCATCACCTTTTCCGACACTGAGCTCACGTTCGCCCAGAATGCGGGTGGTATCGACGACATCGTCCTGCTCGAGAAGCCTCTGGTCACGCAGTACAACATGACTCCTGGCGATTTGTACGTGCTTTCACCTTTCTTGGATGTCACATGGCACTTACTGCCGCGCATGGTCCCTTTTTAGCATTCAGTTCGCCGGTGCTGTCGCCTTGAGCAACTGCCCGGGTGCTCCTACGTTGCAGTACCTTCACGGTGAGTATATGCGCCACTAAATCGTTCCTAAGCTAAAGATCTTGTTCACAGGCCGACCGGCTCCGACTGCTGCCTCACCTTCAGGCCTGCTCCCCAATGCCTTTGACTCCGCGGATACCCTCATTGCGCGTTTTGCTGACGCTGGGTTCTCCGCCGCTGAGCTCGTCGCGTTGCTCGCATCGTGAGTGCACATATGCTGCCGATCGTCTATCACAGGCTGACGCAGTGTCCTTGCCAGGCACTCCATCGCCGTGAGCACTACCACCGACCCCGCCGCCGCCGGCACCCCGCTCGACACGACCGACGGCATCTTCGACACGCAGATCTTCGTCGAGGTCCTGCTGAACGGGACGACGTTCCCCGACGGGTCCACCGGCGCGCAGGGCGAGGTCGAGGCGCCGATCGCGGGCGAGCTCCGTCTCCAGTCCGACTTCGAGCTCGCGCGCGACTCGCGGACGGCATGCACCTGGCAGTCCTTCGTCGGTGAGTAGTATCTGGGAGGATAGCGTGCCTGGTTTTGCGTGGTGCTCACGCGCTGCCGCGTTGCTGTAGACGAACAGGCGGCGATGCAGGCGGCGTTCAAGGCCGCGATGGCGAAGCTGTCCGTCCTCGGCCAGGACACGAGCACGCTCATCGACTGCTCGGAGGTCATCCCGTCTGCGGACACCGTCTCCGCCGCCGCGTACTTCCCCGCGGGCACCAGCCTCGACGACGTCGACCAGTCGTGCAGCACCAGCACCTTCCCGTCTCTCAACAGCACTTCGTCGTAAACTTACCCCTCGGGTTTTCCATGGACTAGCTCTTCGTATTTTGCCGAAAAGCTGCACTCTCTTTGTTTCCCCCCGCTCGCTTCTTCTGCTTTCGTTTTGTTTTTTCCTCGTCGGATACTTGGGGCTTTTTTTTGGCGGATACGTATTTATACGAGGTCACGGGCCGGGAACAAGCCGGCCGCGAGACTGTCAAGCGGACATTGCAGATTACCGTGCAACGCAATTACAATATCTTTCTCAGTCCCTGCATTGTCTGATTCTGTTTATCGCGAATGAGAGCGATGCCGGACTGTATCCTCAGGCTACTACCATCCTGGCGTAGGTGAAGTCCTTCGCCACGACATTCGAAGTCACCCCGACGCGTCCATCCCACGGCGCGATATTTCGGCGCTGCACTTCCGCCCGGCTTCTATCATGCCCGTCACCAAATCGTATAACTGTATGGGTCGTTACGATGAAACGAGTGCAATACATAGTTTGCTAAAACTCAGTGCCCTCTGGCATCTCGCGTAAAGAGTTCAGTATCCCGCCCATCTTTCTGACCCCTAACTTTCGTGCCCAGAGCCTGTGATGTGTGTTCCCAGAATAGAGTAATGAACCCACGGCATCTGCGTTTGGGTGCCTGCTCTTCGAGGAATAAGTATCATCCGAGCTGATGACGTCCCGTATGCGTATGACTGCGACGCGCTTGCCTTTGTGCTGCGGCAGTTGTGAGAGCTCAAACTGAGCAATGATGACCCCTGTGCATACGTTACAAAAATCTGACTTGCAGGGATAAGAAACAAGAACATGCCTGGAAGAAGCATCTTCAATTCATCAGGGTCATAGGACGCTGCATTCGGCCGGTATGCATAGCAGGATCCTCTAGCATGGATGAGTCTTATGCACTTGATTGTGCGCTCCTCAACTCCGTTGTCAACAAGCACCGGGATGGCGCGGTTTCCGTAAGACCCCTTGTCCTCCACAAGGAAGCGGAACGGCTGCCGAAATGCGTAGACCAGCTTCCGCCGGGCAGATAACATCTGCTGCTTTAGGCGTTCGCATTCTACAAGCTGGTCCTCGGTGACGAAGCCATCCTTGAGCAGGACGTTATAGAGCCCCCGCATTCTGACGCTCTCTGCAGCCAGCAACGATATGCTCCAGGGGACACCTTGGAGCATCAAATCTCTCCCCGCACCAAAGCTTGCGGGATTATCGTCGTCTGTGATGCGGAAGCGTACCTCGCCGGCAGCATTTGGGGCACCTGCGGGTGGCGCGTGGTAGTATAGGAACCCAGCCGTCGATGGCGGAAACGGTCTGCACTGCGAGGAGGCTTCGTCGTAGCGGTATACAAAATGGGCACCTTCCCAGGCCACTGTCGTCTGAATAAGCTTGACTTTTGGACTTTTGAGCCCAGAGAAGTCCAGGTGGCATTCCGGAGTGAGCTTCGTAGGATTCAAGGTTGCGAGGGGCGGACGAGCCTGAGCTTTTGCTTTCTGGCTTTGCTAATGCAAGGGGGGAATGAGAGAAGGGCGACTAAAGTAATTAGCAACTTACAGTGCGAGGTTTTCGGTGATGTATGTCGTGCTTACACATTCCTGAGGGAACATCCCGTGACTGGGGCATGAACTGACGGACGGTGACCGTCCTTCTCGGCAACGCCAGCCTCCGGATCAGGCTTGGCCGGAGGTTGAGCAACCGATGCAGTACCATGAAGGCAGTCGAATAGCCTCCGAGCTTAGTCTGTCTGCGAGGCTCAGCACGTATGGCGTGAGGATGGCCAGGTTACTTAAAACTCACGTTGACGTGCTGCTTATACACTGGCAGCTCGCGGCGTTGAACTCGTATGCGAGGTCACGCTAACGTTGCCTGGGAACGTCTTGAGAAGTGAGAACGATGCAGAAGGTTTGAGCAACCGAAACAACTCACTGTGCTACGGCGCAGAAGAATGAACATATGTGCAGCACGGCAGCGGTCGCGGCCCGGCCCGGCGGCAACGTGGACGGACTCGGAGGCTTGATGGCAGCCGCGCCAAATATGGCAGGCGGGAAAGCTGTGGCGTCGGCGCCACGCGGCTTGCCTTTGCCATTCCTCCCATGTCGACAACTCTGCAATCTCTCTACGAAGGCCATCCTGCAATGTCTATGGAAGCGGTGAAGTGATTTTGACTGCCATGTCATTATCAGCTTTACAGGCATGTACACGTCTACCTCGCACAAACCAACAGTGGGTGGCTTTAAGTACCTTACTAAGAAAAGTCCTCAGAATGCCCCCGAACACGCATTAATGTCATGGATTACTCGGACAAGATTGAAGTTGGCTGTCGGGGAACTACTGGCATGTTTCGCAGTGTAAGGAGCACCTGACGTTGGCGAAGGTTTGCGTTTGAACCTTGCGCAGCTCGGGAGGTCTTCTGCATTCCCACACGTTCAGCCTTATAACCTGCCTGCATGGACGCTGTGGCTTCGTATCCATCCCACGTTCTACAGGATACTTTGCTGGCGCTGAACGTCTCTCCATCGCCTCTTTGATAGTTCACATGGTCACTACAGCTGCGCAACAATCGACTGCACGTACTCGGAGCAACTTCCATTATTTCGTTGCATTGCTCGCAGTCTGCGCAGCCTACGGCGCACTGCAGTTGGCTCCGTTGTTTGCATCCTCACCAGTCACGCTGCGAGAAAACGCAGTACTCTCTTACTTCCGAGGCTCTTCATCTCTCGAGAAGTTCATGCGGGACGAAGAGCTGGCGTACACCGAAGTTATAGCCGCTCGCCATGCGTTCATTCAGCATAACTTGCTGCTTCATGGCCAAATTGATGTGTAAGTACTCCAACACATCTCAACGTCAGACCATACTAATGTCGCTACCATGTAGATTTCCCTCTTATAGACCTCTCTTCAATTCTGTCTGTGAGAATGTTGGTTACTAGTTTGTCCCTATGATGAGACTGACTCCCGAAATACAGGGGACTATTTCACGCCCCTCCTTCAACTGCCCCTACCGCGTGCGCCGAGTAGGCTCGCTGGGCGACGGCGGCAAATGGGCCTGCGGCATCGAGCGTCTGGCCGCGCAGCGCGCGCCCTGCGTCGTCTACTCCTTCGGCGTCGACGTCGACTCGTCCTTCGAGGCCGAGCTGCTCACGCGCGCGCCGAACTGCGAAGTCTGGGGCTACGACTTCAGCGTCTCGACGTTCGGGCCCGGAGGTCCACGACAACGCGACGCTCGCGGCCAAGGCGCACTTCTTCCCGTACAAGGTCGCTGAATATGATGATCCGGAGGGGAGCCCGCCGGCGTACACCCTGCGGACGTTGATGGCGATGAACGGGCACGCGTTTGTCGATGTGGTGAAGATGGACATCGAGGGCGACGAGTGGGACGCCATGGGCGCGTTCGTGAAGCCGTACGCGGACCCGCAGGACCCGACGTTGCCCATCGGACAGCTGGAGATGGAGGTCCACGCATGGGGAGACCGCGCGAACTTCACCGCTATGCTCGCATGGTGGGAGATGCTGGAGAGTGCCGGACTGAGGCCGTTCTCAAATGAGCTGAACATACCATGGTTCTCCGCTAGGTTGTTTAGGCCGGATGTGATTGAGGTATGTTCGCTGACTTGCGTCCCGCGGAAAGTGCACGCTAACTCTAAGCCAGTATTCTTTCATCAATGTGAAGGGTAGGCATGCGCTGGTTGTGGACGGATACTAAGCTGTGGTCCAGGCGAGATCTTTTCCCATCCAAGCACCGCAAAAATGATGATAGGTGAGGTCTCTTATGTACGGTGCTTGAAATTGGTTTTGGCCTGCGGCACAGACTGCAAGATATGTATTACAGAGCAACATGATTATACAATACAAAGCATGCGATGGACCAACGATGGACAGCAGAAACCATGAACGCGAGAACACAGCGAATGTACAAAAAAGAGTCCGACAGGCTCCATCACACCAGCACTCCACGGCCCTCGCTGCTGCCGCTGGCCCCAAGTTCCGAGTACGCCGGCAAGCTCTCCGAAGGCGAGTCCGTGCGCACCTCCTCCCCGCGCAGGATTGAGCGCGCGCGTCCCAGCGCCAGCCGCAGCTTCGTCGGGCGCCGCTGCGCGGGCGGGAGCAGCGTGATCGTCGTGGCGGCGGCGGCGACCTCGGACACGTACACGCTCGCAGGCGCTGCGACGTCCCTGTCCTGCAACCGTGACTGCGACTGCGGCCTGTCCGCGGACACGGCGCTGACAGAACTTGAATATCGCGGGGCAGGGAGACCACAGGGGGAGCGCGTAGCCTCCGGCGGGCTCCGAGTCGTGTTTTCCGTGGGGCGCGTCATCCCAGTGCGCGCCGCGTGCGCGTGCGGCGGCGCCGGCGGAGCACGAAGGCGAGCAGGAGGAGGAGGAGGAGCACCGTAGTGGGGATCGCGGCGGCGAGGACGATCGTCGCGAGATGCTGCGATAAGAACGTGCCGGTGGCGTTCGGTCCAGGCGACGACGGCGATGGTGGTTGAGAGGAGGGTGTCGCGGTGGATGTCGGGGGTGTGGTGTCATTATTGGATGATAGAGTAGATGTGGGCGATAAAAGCATGGAAGCCGCGGGCGTAAGGGAGGTAGTAGAGCTTGACGATTGAGGGAGCGAGGACGTTGAGGTAGATGCCACCGAGGATGTGAAGAAAGCTCCTGGGCTTACACCTATACTGGGCAATACAGGTTCGTCATTGCTGCATAGAAATGATGTAAATGAGTCGACTGTCAAGGTATACATCCACCATGTACTCACGTCGTATACAGAGCATAGTCGATTATCAGATTCGACGCAAAGGCGGTCGGATCTCCGTACCTACCATTGCGTACGGTGAAATTGTGGGCACCACTAGGTAGCGAGTTGTTGGAATAAATGAGGTAGTTTAAAGTAGGGTCTTCGGCCTGATCCTGTTGCACATTCAACTGCAGACCGCCCACCATGTCCCCATCAATGAAGAACGCGTAGTCGACAGGGAAGGGGATCGAGCTGGGCGGTCGCGCGCCGTATAAGTATATCGCAGAACCTGAAGCATAAACTAAAATTGGATACATCGCGGAAAGCCAGGAGCAGTGCACGCACCAGTGAACGTGAGCTGTGCGTATTGCTCAGTGTTGAGTGTCGGGCTGGCGGGGTCGAAGGTCTGCTCGTGCCAGCTCCCCTTGTACACGCCCTCTGGACTCAGGTGGATCGCACATGCATCCGTTAAGGTGCAGTTCGGGCCGACGTTCCACGCGTCGGGCGGGAAGAAAACGAACGTGGAGTCCGACAGCGGATTGGGGTATGTGTCGTCGATGGTGACGTTGACGAGGGCGGCGGCGGCGAAGACGGGCCCCAAGAGCACCAGCGCGATGAATCGCATATTAGCGGAGCGGTTGAAAGTATGGTGACTGGCGTCCTGGAGGCCGTTCCGTGCGCTGCACGTGAAGAGAAAGGAGAGTTAGGGTATACGAGTGGAAGACGAAAGAGAGAGACCAAACCAGCCAGGCGTACAGACGACCCAGATAAAATACTATCTGTGCGCCTGCCGCTATGGTTGGCACGATGAAGGCCTCTTGTTCTCGTAGCCGGTCCATCTCTACCGGAACAGTCAATGCTCCAGCGCGTGGCGGACATTGACAGCGTTTCAGGGTCAAATACACCAATCCTTGTTATTCTCGGTTTGCAGCCCGTCCCGTAAACCGTCCACTTTAAGAGTACTTTCTATTTGTGTCGAGGTGTCGTACTAACGTGAGTGCCAGTGGGAGGCTCCTACGTGGAGTGCTTTTGCTGCCAGTGGTGCCATTACACTTTTCAGGATCTACCGAACCACAAATATTTCCTGCAAATGTACGACAGGGCCCGGATACTTCACTGACAGGGGGTGACAGGATCACTACTGAAGCGAAACTTTCAGCCTGTCCCTTGGGCTAGTAGCGATGCTGTCACTCACCTTGTGCGGTGGGCATCATACGACCTGAGCCAACATAATCAACGCACTTTGCACAAGAGCCGGACACAGCCTATACGAGAGGCCACAGCGTCGATATGCGTTTTCGGCATGTGGTAAGTTAGCCAGGGGACTCGCGGGCGAGGCTCGGCCTCGCGGAGTTAAACGTAAACTCCCACGCTCTTTAAAGCGTCGGGCCGGGCCGCCGGCCCCTGTTGGAGCCTGTCGGAGTTACGTCCTCGCGCTCCGCGGTAGTCCGCTATCCCGCACACCCTCCGCTCTCCAAATTCAACGACTTTGACAGTGACTTAGTCTCGTTCCCATCCGTATCTATGACATTGGCCCTACGGGGCCTGCCGTGCGGAGATCGAAATGTCGATGCACGGTAATGTAGGACCCCTGAATATGGGTCTGGATGCCTGTGGTCCGAACGGACAAAATTTTGGATTTTGACCCCCCTATGCCTGATTTTTGGCGGACAAAATGGCCCAAATTTGGCCGAAGGCCTGTTGGTTGAACGGACGTCCGGTGAACCGCTGTATCGGATGCCTGTTGTAGCACGGACAGCTTGAGAGCGACCTGGGAGCTACGCTTCAACGCATTGTACATGTTGTGGTGGTGTTGTGGTACAGCGTCCTATGGGAATAAGTCGAGTGGTCGGATGTTCGACTCTCTTAGGTGAATGTTTCGGCATTAATTTATGGTCCTCACTTTATTTTTGGCGACTTCTCATTCTCGTGACGGACAGAAAACGAGCACATACCAATGTAAATTCTCTCTCATACTCATGCTTGCAGAACAAACTATGGTATATAAAGACGTCGGAGCGAAAAAAAAATGGTGAAAAACGTCATTTTGGAAGGCCTGTGGGCCCAAAACGGACAAATTTGAGAAAATCTGATCCCTGTTGCAAGAACGGACAAACCGCCGGCCGTAGGCCGCGAACCTGTTGCTAAACGGACATTTAGAGGCACAGTTTGCGTTGACATTTTGGCCTAAATTTGGTCCCCAGCCAACAGGCATCCAGACCCATATTCAGGGGTCCTGGTAATGTCATAGAACGTCTGGTCACTTCCCGATCATCCAGGTGTAGATCGCTCGCACGTGATCGCACGCGAGCACTCTAAGCCACTGCTCTCGAGCCTCCAGTCTCACTGCAGCGCATATATGCCCGTAGTTTCCACTGTACCATTTTGTTTCATATAGTGTAAGATTGTATAGATACATGAATTATCAAGAACTCTACAAATTGGGACAGTCAGGCTGCCAGAGGTGTGCTAGAAGCTGAAGGGATCGGACTGAGGGACAGGGCACACCAGTATACAAACAGCCTCTCGGAATAAGGATTGAAGGTGGGGAATGTACTCCTAAGCTACCTTTTGCGATGCCCAAAGCCCTCAGGTACTCGCCACCTCTCCAGAAACAGCTCTACTACAGCCCTTGTTCGCGCAGGTTGTTTCTAGCATTGTTGGCTGGCTTGGGCGAAGTTATTGACCGGGGTGCACGTGAGGCAAGCGCAGGAGCGATAAGGGGAAACCGAAGAATTGAGGGAAGGACAGAGTTTAAAGAACGAAGGACGGGGCGAAGGGCGTTGTGAGCAAGGACAAAGCGAGGAAGGTCGTCGACGTGCAACGCGAGCCCGAGAGGCGTCACGTGCGAGCGATCTACACCTGGATGATCGGAAGTCACCAGACGTTCTAACGCATCACCGTGCATCGATTATTCGATCTCCGCACGGCAGGCCCCGCTTTGATGCCTTAGACACGGAATGGGAACGAGACTAACAGTGACTACCGTTTCAAAGTTTCCACACAATACGCTGCTCGCTCGGAGGGCAACGCACACACAAAAGCGTTCATCCGCTCTCGTCGTTGCTGTGCAATGCTTACGCTTACAGCAAAGCACTTACTCGAAACTCGCAAGCCAAGGGCAACGTGAACATCGCTTGTTTTCCATAGATACTCTAGCCTCCCACGTAACAGTGACACCAAGCAGGGAACATGCACGCCCTGGGAGCTCTCAAACCTTCACGCCGCCCGCACAATGGCCCCCGCGGCGCGCGTGGTGCGGCGGAGATGGGACGTGGGATTCGGAACAAGGCCCCCTGGCGCGCTTGGGTGCAGATCGGGTCCACCGACACGCAGCAGAGCCGCCTTTTGTCTCCTGCAAAGTGTGGTAACGGTGGCGCACTGAAACGCGGCGCAAGGTCCATGCGTACGCCCATTTGGGAAAGCACCCGGTCTGCTTTTTGTTTGGTTAGATGTGTTGCTCAAGAAACATATGCACAAATACAGTACTGAGACCCAGTGAGAATCGACAATGTGGAGAGATGTTTAGAAATGCGCTCAGCGTCATTGAGGACAGAAGAGGACAGTTGCGCTCAGGAACGGAAAAACTGGAAGGATAGGAACAGATAGGCACATATAGCGCCCGTCGCGAAACGTTCAGAACCGCTCTCGTATGTGAGGATATGTAAGGAAATGTTCTCATTATATGCTATATATACACTCGTATCTAGCAGTTCCGATCCGTAATACAGCCTATCCAGCATGCTGTGGTCAACTAGAAATGCGAGGCCTGCTAAGTCAAAGATATTAGGTGGATGACTCAAGGCGGTCTGTACATAGCACTCACGAGGCTCGTGCTTGCAGAGCAGACAGGCGGACTTGGGTGGCGGGTAACTCTCCGAGCACGGTTCTCAAGCTGCATCGACGTAGCCACCGGTTGCGCGTATGAGGATGATTGATGAGGGGTAGCTGAGTGACTCCTGACAGTGCGAGGATGGTCGGGGATCTGTGTATTGCTTTAGTGTTGTGTTTACTGAGCGCAAAAGGCTAGATCATACCACGTACAGGCCGCACAATGTTGCTACACATCTCTATAGAATGGTAAAGTTAGTTCAGTTTTGAATAGCTGTAGTTACGTACATCGCCCATAGGTGCAACCCTTCAATCTGCGTTGTTGTCACCTTTCGCGCGCGAACGTTGAAGATCGGTAACGACGTGCCTGTAATAGTGCCATATAGAGCCCTCCGCATGATTTTGAGACGCATATATGCAGCCTTATCAGAGCAGTTCATGTTTTTCGAAGTCAACACTTACCGGTACCTGCTCAGCCCGTAGTCTTTGCGCAGAGGATGCTCCCGGGCGACATCTGTCCATGCTTGTCGAATAAAAGGGGGCAGGCCGGTCAGGGAGGTGAATCGGAACGGATGGCGGGGATGGCGGGGATGGCAGGGATGGTGGTCGTGCGCAGCAAAGTGGACTTGTCACTTGGGGCACGCTCGTCCTCCTTATGGTAAGCGCAAACTGCCGAGGGTTCCAGATTGGGAGCGGGGCGGAGGGTAAGATCGGCGGGACGACGTGGGCAACAGGCGCGCGTCGAGGTGCGCAGAGCAGGATGCGCAACTCGCCACGACAAGGACGAGCAATGTTCGCATCGCGCTACGCGTCGCATGCATGACACTGCGCAATGGGGCTGGTCGCGTCGACATGAGCATCGTGACGCACGTCGAGCGGACGCGTCGGTGTCGGACGTCGCGATTATGTAACATTAAGCGCGCGGACAAATAGGCCCAAATACGGTAGAAGCGGACAGAAACATATTCCATAACGTGTTTACATACAGGTGCGTTTGAGAACGGATATGCGCAATGTCGCTTCTCACTGGGACTGAGAGCTGCGAAAGCGATGTTTGTAATACGACAAAGTAGCCTTATGACTGGCCGGACTTGACATGCAAGTGCTCCTTCTCCCAGTCCGCCCAGCTGAATACAGGTAGTGGATGCGCTTCGGTGTTGAACACCCACTTGTCCAGCGGTACAGGGTCGTCCTCCGAGAACAGCAAGTACGCGTACTTGAGCCTGCAAGCGGCAATGTCAGCAACGCCAGAGGTGCATGAGTCCAGACACTTACGTCTCTGCGTAGAAGAAGCTGGTAAGGAGCGAGCACTGTGTTAGCTGGATTCGGATGGGATTGATAGAGCCAAACACACCTCGGCATGTCGTCGTCCTTGCGCGTCGGCACCTCGTTGACGTGCAGCACCGATGCGTACGCGCCGTTCACCTGCGTATGCGCCTCGACGGCCTCAAACAGCGCCCACCCGCGCTCGCGCCACTTCACGTCGCCCGTCGTTCGCCATAAGATATAGAAGCTCTCGATCGTCTGCGCACCCGTCATCAGCCATCCAACATACAGGAGAGAAAACAGATGAAGACGCACCTCTGGACGCAAGAGATACCGGCTGTCATGTATCTCGTACTCCGTGTCTTCCCCAAACCGCACAGGCGTCGCCTGGTTGACGCCAGGCGGGACGCCACGACTCCCCTGCCTCTCCCACTCCTCCAGCTTCTCCACCCACCGCACGCCCAGACGCGCGCCCTGGAAGTTAACGGACTCGGGCCCGAGCCCGGACGCGCTGTCCGCGTACGTGACCCAGCACGTGTGCGCGAGGCCCTCCGCCGCCCACGCGTGGCGCGGGTCCACGCCCGGGATCGTCGCGCTCCCGAGCGCGAAGACGCCTGCGAGGAAGCACGCGAGGTGGTGGAAGTTGCCCTTGGGCGCGAGCGACGGCCGCTCGAGCTCGGTGATGTAGAGCAGCTGCCGGGCGGGCGAGAGGTAGAGCATGTTGTCTATGATGGCGTTCGCTGAGCGGAGGTCTGTGCGTGCTGTGAGCGTGTGGGTGAAGCAGATGCTTGGGGGAGACGTACACATGTCGAGGTACCGCTGTTCTGTCTTGCCGGTCAGGAGCCAGAGCTTGAGGAGGTATTCGTAGGCGCTGTCGGCGAGGTTGCCTGCGGAGTAGAGGTTGCCTTCCGAGTGACCGTCGGACATGTCATACGTGACGGGGAAGAGCCCTCCTTGCTCTTCATGTGCACGCAGGAAGTCTGTCACGAAGTCGACCTGGCTTCATTCAGACTCATTAGATGATAGAAAGAGGTAACCTTGTGCTCACATGCTCAACATATTCCGGCCTGCCCGTCAAATGCGCGAGGTAGCGAAACTCCATCTGACAGCTTGCAATTTCGGACAGCACCCCAACTCGGCCCATCCAGCCCATGCCCCCAGCGCCGCTGTACCCGGAGGTCAGCGGTCATTGTTATAGCTTCGTACCGCCATGATTCATACTCACGTCTTCGTGTTCACGCTGTACGAGGGTATCCCCACAGGGTTATCAAACGCACGTATCATCGCCCGACCAAGGTCGTCTGCTCTGGTAAGGAGAATTGGGTTTGAGGTCAGTGCATATGCCGACAACAAGCCCCCGAGGTAGCGTATAATGGTCTCAAAAATGGTATGAATCGGTCCTGTTTTATTCAAGAATCAATGCTGCATACAATGCAAAGAAAAAGAGCCGGTACCTCGTCGAAAGCCAAATCAGCAATGTGCGGCATGGACCGATTCGCAAGGTCGTGGAGCCCCATGAGGAGCATCGTGTCGAAGCCGTCCACGAGCGTCGCACCCCAGCCATTTAGACTATGAGAAGGGTTAACGATTATCGCCAATATAAGCAGTAACGCTTACTTGTCCTTGGTACCACCCGACACAGGCTTGAGTTCGTCGTGAGGGAACGCAGTCTTCTCATATGCTGTATACCCTCTTACGAAGGCCTCCTTCACCTGCTCCGCCCTGCCCGTCCAGACGGGGTCGCTCGGCCTCGAAGGCAACTTGCCGACCTGCCATGGAGTATTCGCCAGATGCCCTATTCGCGAGTCTGCCTCATGCTCATGCAAGCAAGGAGACGGTAGTGATAGTGAGAGTAACCGGGGGCCTGATATCAAGTACAGCACAAAGACGAGGCACGTCAGGCCGAGCAGCAGCGTGTTGACGGAGTGCGTGCGTGCCCAGCGGGACAGCCACGTCCGGCGCGCGTCGCTGCACGCCGCGTCGTCCAGCGAGTCGCGCCGTCGCCGGGTGGGCAGGAGGGACGGGGAGCGGGGCATGGTGCGTCGTCGAGGGAGAGTAGAGAGCCGTACGAGGGCGTCCGTGTTCGCTAACGTACTCGCTTGGGCCGGCTAACAAAAGCAAATAGGCGGCGCCACGTCGCGAGCTTGTTCGGCAGCCACCTGTCTGTTAGAACAAGGACGGTGGCGCATCTGCCAGAGCTCCTGGTCCGGTGCCTTACTGTAAGAAACATGCGCGTCTGCCACCTGTGTGCAGGAGAGTTCAGTCGGACGTTTCCACCTTCGTAAAGCTTGCACAACTCACCTTGCATCTCGTTCCGGTTCCTCTCACATTCTTTTACATCGTTTCTGCGCGCTGCATGCTACCAGCCCGCCCAGAGGTGATATAGTCTTGAATGCATGATGCGCGCGGTGACGCGAAGGTTGTAACCGGAGATCGTCGCGGACCTGCATGCCAGAGACTCTGGAAGATACTTACACTTTCAGACCAGTCATATTTTCACGGCAACTGCCGCATGGAATTTACGCCACATTTTCCACGGGTACCATCAAAGTTGATCAAGCCTTCGCCAGCGCCGTGCAGCCACTGGCAGCCGCTACAAGTTCTCCTACCAAGTTCTCCAAGCTGCAGCCAGCTCCTCAGCCAGTGTAGCTTTACATACAGCTCTATCAACTAAAACTGATACCAACTACAGTTTGTACCAAGGCCAAAGCTTCGCAGCGCGCCATACCAAGGCGATGCTAGCCAAGTTCAACCTTCCGCCGCTGAGTCTGATTCGACCTCAGGCTAGGAGTCTCCCCCTTGCGGAGTAGCCAGAATGTTGTCAGCGGATGGTTCGTGTGTCCAACCCAACCGACGGTTCGGACAATGCTGTTGTCGTCAAGAGCCTCCAGGCCGTTCTGACCTCAATTTGTCCGGACTGGCCGCCCGCCTATTAGGGTATTTTCCGGGGTCCTGCCGCACGCTGTAGTGGCAACGATGTATGCTATCCTACAGATGACGGTGCCCCAATCTAAACTCGTACTAAACTACGTCTATTCACAATTTCCAACTTACCATCAAATTCAACAAAAGTGTCGCTATAGGACATGGCTCCCTGCTGCTACGTATACGTAGTGACCTCTGAGCTCGATGCACAACTGGAAACCTCAGTGCCTTACGTCTGAATCCCATTCCGGCAAGCATTGATCTTGTGGCGTTCCTAACATGTACAACGCGACTCCCGTAGGCTTGTCCTTGCGTCAGTTTGTCAGTAACTGCTACCAGCTGCACTTCAGGGCCCCGTCGCTTCCACTCCTCCGACCCCAACACTCTGGACATTGCTGAGTAAGAGAATGCTAATCCCAGTGCGCAATTACATATGTATAACTAACATACATTCGTGTGAGTCTCCCTTAGCATATCACCGTGTCTATACCGTATGTACGAGACAGCCTGCGCCCCGTGCTCATACACAGGATCCTGAGCCAAAGGGTCCATGCGTAGGAGCTATGCGGTATCCTCCGGTCGCTGAGCTGCGACACTTTTGAGCGGGGGCGGGCTGGGGCAGGCGGACTGCGGGTATATGGCGCGCGGCGAGGCGTGCAGAGCGCGCCTGAGCAGGCTGTGTGAAGGATGGGACGGGTTCACTCCCGTGGACCGTGCCGAATGAACTTCGGGTCCACTTCGCCGTCTGCTGGCTCGTTAGACGTTGCGGATGATGGGGGATCCGAGATGAAGATGTTGCTGCCTTTGATGTTGAGGAAGGTATACTTGGAGACGATGTTAGTATCGGAAAGAGAACTAGATCACATTGTGCAACCGTACCTCCCCGAGCTCCGCTCCACTCTGCCTGTTGTAGTTCACGTATACCAAGTTGGGCTCCATCATGACCGGACGCAGACCCGCCGCCTCCAGCAACTCCCACCAGCTCAAGAAGTCGCTGAACTTCTTGCTCCACAGGTGCAGCTCGATCTGCAGCTGGCCAAACGGAAGGGGCCGCCCGCTGTCGACGTACGGCTGCAACATGGCGCGGACGGTGTCGAACTCGTAGCCCTCAATGTCGATCTTGAGGATGTCGATGAACGTATGGCCGTTAGTCTCCATGACGTTCTCAAGGGTGTACAGTTTCGGATCGTCGTTCTTCGCATGCTTGTCCTCTGGGCCGAGCTGGACGTGCGAGGCGAAGTGTGTACGGTGTTTCCGTGAGAAGGAGGCGTGTGAGACTTGTCGTCCGAAGCCCTTGCGCTGATGGTCGTAGCCCCAGATTTCGCACAGTTCTGTGTTCTCTAGCACCGAGGCCTCCCAAGATGATTCCCAATCCATTCCTGCAATGAGGGTGTCAGTGAGAGCAGACATATGCATACAAGCAGGCATGATAGGGCATAGTTGACGAGCCATATCCTAAACGTCGGAGACTTGGCTTTACTCCAACCCCCGGAGTGAAGACAAAGTGCTTCAATAGTTCCCCAACGGCGCTTTCATGTGAAAACTGAGCTTCTAGGGTTGTGCTGCGAAATATGTCTCTGCGTGACCTGCAGGCACCGCAATAACGACCTGCAGGGACGAAGTGCACTATACACCAATACGACTGAACAAAGCTTCGAAGGCCAGCTCTTCGCACCCCCTCTGGCCCATACACCTGTGTGGAGAACAAATTCACTCACCAAAAGAGTAGATGATGCAATCTGGCTTTTGTGCAATGCGAGAAACACCACACGACCATTTCCCTCCATCCCCTAATGTGCCAATCCGTTCCAGTTCGTGAGGGCAGTTGAATGCAGGCGGAAAGAAGTCCCCTATAGGAGGTATGTTTCAGCTCTAGCAGCGCTCGCCAGCAGCGCTTTCACTTACAGACGGTGTATGCTGGCCATGGGTCTTGGTTTGGCG
Organism: Terana coerulea; assembly: GCA_024811115.1. Lineage (NCBI taxonomy): Eukaryota > Fungi > Basidiomycota > Agaricomycetes > Polyporales > Phanerochaetaceae > Terana > Terana coerulea. The sequence continues at coordinate 25,893 of JAKOGH010000757.1, forward strand.
GAAACCTGTACACACGGTTAACTCACTCCGGCGATGCAAAACTCCGAGGTACGCACATAACAACTTGCGAAGGCGAAGGCCCATGTTTCTTAATGAGAGTCTGTCTCTTCTCTACCACTTTCCTATACGCCTTCTCTGCCCGTTCCACTCTCGCCGAGAGCGTTGAATCTCCAGGAAAACCGACGGTGTTCGCGGTGTAGTCATGTGTAGGGTAGGGCGCGTTGAGGTACAGGAAGGAGCCAATGATGAGGACGGCGAAGAGGAGGGCGTAGCGAGGGTGTCGCTGGAGTATGTGCGGCATGCTGGTGGTGGTTAGGCCGGAGCCCCTCTATGTGCCTGTGGCGGTCGTCGTGGTGGTCGTCGTAGCGGGACACTCAGACTTGTCCTGTCCGCGAGAAGTCGTCGCGAGAGTGCTGGCGAGAGTTTCGCAGCGATCGCACGGGAGTCTAGGCCTTTACCGGAAGCCGTGATTGGGGGCTACAAGCTTTCTTAGTCGCATACAAATGACTGCTTACTCTGCTGATCCCATCAGTGCCAACTTTGTATGCCCCATACAATGCGGCTGAAGACGAGGTGTCAATGAACAGGCATTCAAGATACGAGCCAGATGCCTGGCAATCATGCCTAGGTACTGCAGTTCAGTGAAAGCAATGAATCGAATCAACTTTGGCTTTTTCTACTTGTGCCTTTGCAAATTATCGGTAAGATAGAATCCAACACCGCACTTACAGCACAGCAATCAATAATGTATGAGCCACGAGTTGCCCAAGGAACAAGTAGTTTATTAGCTTAAATAGTGTCCGTGAGATGGGGTGGTATACAATGTCTCGTCTTGATAGTTCCTGTCGGTCATATACATAGCTTGAATGTGGAAGCCCATGAATTGGATTACCCCGGGTCGACCCCACGCTTCGTGTCCGGGCCGATCGTCGGCGCACCCCTGCTTTACGGTATTACCCCCCGACTCCCCACACTTCGAGCCCCACACATTCGAAGGTAATACCTTCGCCCTGCCTCGGGCCTGCCGAGCACAGCGGCTCGTTGTCAAACGTAGGACACCGTGCGGATGAGCCGTCCGCAAGGGTCTCGTCGAGGTACAGACCGTAATGGCCTTCGCTATAGAGGAACTTAGATGGAATGCACTCCTGAATTGTATCCGAGCGCACGTACCCTCCGCCGAATGAGATGTACTCCGGGTCACACAACGCTACGTAGTCATTCTTGCCGGTCCACTTGTACACCTTCAGCTTGTCTTCTGTGGCTGACCTCCACAAAAATCTGCGTGCACCATTAGCTCTCCTGCCCACCACAAACGCGGTGCAACCGTACGATTCGCCACTGCCGTAATACGACCCCTTGCTCATGCGTAAACCCTCGCCCATCCACGCTCCGAAGACGGTATCGTTCGAGTCGCGCATCACGACCAGAGCACCGCCGGTATGAGCCTCACAACGACCATACAGTGTGTTGAGGGATACGCCGTGTTGATCTATGCTATACAGCAGTGACCATGACCGTGGAAGTCGCTTTAAAGCGGGCAAATGTGGTCTCAGCTAAACAGTATTCTCGCTTTAGTTGTGAATACCGAATCAAAGTATGCACCCACCTTGTCGGCTAATGGAACGCTCAAGATCCCATGAGTCCCTCTTTCCGGCCCGTCAGCTTTATGCTCGCCCGTTCCACGTTTTCCTTGTCAAACTCAAAACCCTTGTTCCACGCGCGGTCGCCCGCAAACCCGGTGCGCCTGACGGCGCAACGTATGTGTGCGCGCCGAAGGGTGTGCCGTGGCTTATACTCGTCGGCAATGCACCGGAATCGTAGATGCTCTTGACGGCATACCTTCTGGTTCATATGGTCGCGGGGGTGGCGGGGAAACTGATGGGCCAGGACGTGAGAGGAGGGATGAGACCCATTTGGTAGGAAAGGAGGAAGCGGCAGAGGTGAACGATGAAGGTGTGAAATACGACTGCGTCCGCTGCACTTCCGGCGTCGAGGGGCGCATTGGCGTGGCCGGTATTGACGGGGACCGAAGCCGCCCTGGTTCGGTCCAGTTGGATGCGCGCGTTGGATGGCGCGATCGAACCTTTGGCTCGGGTGTCTCTGAAGGCGGTGGACGAGGCGTGGAGGTACGGGACGCGCTGAGACTCTGGCTCTCTGTTGTTGAATGGAACATGGGGTCATCTTCGTGCTCAAGGACCTCGTCCAAAAGATCGGTGGGCGGGTCAAATGGAGGTTGTGGACTGTGGCTGGGACTGATTCGGGCTGGCGGCGCGATGGCAGGGGTCATGAGAGGTGGGTTGGCCCTCGACATAGGTTGTTGGGCATGAATAGTTTGCGGTTGGATAATAGGTGAGTGGAATGAGTGGGCGGATCTTGAGTCCAGGGGTCGGTCAAGGAAATCGATAAGTGTCGATCCAGATGTATGTAAAGTCTGTGCCGGCGCCGTCCCAAGACTGGAACCCGGTCTCGAGGGTGTTGGCGTCAGCTTAGACGACGAAGCTTCTGCGAAGCCACGAGTCTGCTGCGTCTCCATTGCATCGTGCGTGTCTGCGTAGCATGTTGGCGTTAATCCTTCACGCACAAACACGAGAAGCACGCACCATCTCGCAGGAAGTACAGGGGTCGTCCTCGTGGTTCAGCAGCTCATCCACCACAGCCCTCTTGTTTCTCTCCGTCGCCGCCTTCGCCTCCTCCATAAAGCGGTCGAAGAACCCAAACTTCTGGAGCCCCGCAAAAGGATCTGCTACATCGGGCGCAGGGCCTAGCGCATGCAGAGGGTGTTCAGTTGACGGCACCGAGACGAATGAGCCAAAGTCAGAGTCTACCGAAGAGGTTCGGGAGTGACGGATTGGCGGTCTAATTGGCTCAACCACACTACTGTCAGCTACAGGATTAAGAATAGGAGATGCTCGAGGTGTTGAGGGAGAGAAGAGGGTTGCGAAGATATCGTCTTTGGCATCATTGTTGGGTGTCTGCCCCGAACCCGCGGGTAGAGGTATTAACGATGGTATGGTAGACAGTGGTTGTGTCATGCTGTAGATGTTGTCGGTAACAAAATGGTATCATGAAGTACGCTCTAAAGCCTCAAGTACGTCACTTCATGAGTTTAAAATACATAGCCGTAAATTGAGGTGCTCACCACAGTACCGCTAGCATAGGATAAGCAGAAATACACTGAAATGGGCTGGATCCCACTTTCGTGCCAGGCTTAAAACGCACGGACAGCAGTGGGTATGAATATTTCTTCCGAGGCACGGTGGTGGGAGACGATGAGATGCAGCAGTTCGGAGGCGCCCTACGAAAACACGGCGCTTCAGACCCTTTCAGACCTTTTCGGCATCCTTCAACCTTGCATGCCTGCTTCAAGTTGGCGGCCTGACTTCCACACAGCAAACCCACTCAGCAGGTGCCGCAGTCCACTGCACACAACTGGGCGGCCATTGGTAACTTCAGTACGGGATTGTAGTTCATAAAGGCAACGCCAGGCTGCGGCCTTCGAAAACCAACCAGTCCAATGCTAGTCCACCACAAGCCAGGTACACTCAAATGTGCTCGTCGTTGAAAGACCTGTGAGACGTAAGCAAGCAGCGCCGATCTCTTCCAAAAGAGTGTGGTTTCTTCAACGCATGTTTGGCATATGGTGGTACATATATGTAATAAAAGGTATACATGCAAAATACAACATCCCCCCACGCGGAGTTTCGTACATCTTGACTCGGTCGCCGCGCGGCGAAGCCAGATTCCGCCCGCGAAGAGGTATCCTGCCCAAAAAGAAATTTGTCAGTGTAGGGAGACGGGGTAGGTGGTGCGTCGGTCACGTACAGGGCTAAACACTACTAGATATCCAGGGACTTGATGCCTTGCTCCGCGAGCTCCATCTCGTCCGCACGAGAGTGAAGCACTCCGGACTTGGATGTAGAGCCCTATAACGCAGGTAACCGCCATCGGTCAGCGCTGGACAGCACTCAAGCTGGTGCGGGAAGGACGCACGATACGAATGGTTGGCGCGAAGTGCATGCCATTCCCCGAGGCGCCGGACCGCACGCCGGATGGCATGTCCATCAGGACGACCTGTGCGTCGCGCCGGAAGCTCTCGCGCGTTAAGGCTGGGCCAAGTGTGAGCATGCGTGCCGTCAAAAGGGGAGAAGCAAGACGAGCACATACGAGGCCATCAACGAGTTGGCGTACACTATACCGCGAGGGGTGTGAGTGTGATGCAGGGTAAGGGTTGACGCTTCGAAGTGCTTACATTCGCCCAAGGTGAAGTAAACTATTGGGAGGGGGGTTAGGGAGCGTCGCGGCGGAGAAAAAGTAAGGTACTTACTAGCAATAAATATGTAATTGTCCGGCATCGTGATGCACTACCAACGCTAATAAGTCGGAGGCTTATCGCGACGACTTGGAAGGGGGACGTACTGTGATCAGGTCCGCAAGCGTGGTGACACTTTTTCATCGGTTAGGCCACGGTGATTATGTTGGGCGCACCGCACGCACCTCGTCAGAAGCCCAGTATTGATGCTATATATGATCAAAGTGTCGATGAGGGAGTGCGTACTAGTTCACACGTGTCAGTGCGAGTATCGTAAGCTTAACCCTCGTCGGTGAACTCACATGGTATGCGACCGCCTTCTCTGTTGGAATAGATAAAAGCATAGCGCCAGCGCAATATATGCGTCGACAAAGGCGTTCAGCCCGAGAGCAGTAAAGAACGTCCACTGTGGTGACAGGAAGGCATGTCAGGGCGGCTTCGTACCTTGCGATAAAGCCGAGACTTACGTGGTCGGAAGTGAAAGCAGAGAATGTTTCCAAATGAAACCTGGAAGCTGGTCAGCACAATCACCATATTGGCGGGCCACGTAGTCGGCTCACAGTTTCGCGTTGGTAGCTACGTGCGCCGAAGTTTATTAGGGCAAGGTGTACAAATAGCATATGAACACTCACCCAGGCCAAACGCTGTTTACAGTCGGGGAAGAGGTAGGTCATGGGACCGCTGCGCAATGATTTTAGGGCGTACCAAAAGTGGCCCCTATGAGGGCGAGCTTGACGAGCAAATGAGCGCCGACGTTAAGTCTCGGGCGACCAAGAGACGTACCAAGGGATAGGTGATCGTGCGATTGTATTGGCTCACTGCGCCGCCTTGCATTGAGCAAAGTAAAACCAAGCCGCGAAGGATAATGTTACTCACAGACCCAGACACGGTAGCTTAGCCAGCTGAATATTCAACCTTAGTGAAAGATGCAAGGGGGAGGGACCAACCAGCTCACTTACCACTGGGGAATGACCGTTGAAACGACCTGGGATGAAGTGCAATCAGAGCCACTCATGACGCATGAAGGAGTGGGTGTCTCGAGCTTACTGTGACGAGGGAGATGGCCTAAGAGTCGGTCACAGGTGCATTAGCCCTGTATAGTGCCATCCTAGCAAACTACTCACCGGAACACTCCTGTAGCCAGCATCAGTCAACTCTCCTTGAAGGCGTTCATGTATGTATTCACTGACCAAGGTATTTGACTGAATATCCCCACATTCCCCCAATTTGTGACTAGGATTCTAGGACACCGCATGTAAGAATTCCTACGGATCACTGAGCTTTACCGCCGGCCTTACATGTACAGCGCATGGAGGGTGAAGATAGCGTGAAGGGTGTTGAGTATCCTGGTGCGCGTCTCAGATTGGCCACGATCGGATGTGATGTATAGGGCTTACCAGAGCAGCCATACCTGTAGAGACGTCGCAAGTCAGCCGATCTATGTTAGACCTCGATTGTGTGATGTATAGGGGCTGACTTACAGAGTATCGCAGTTTACGACTTTCTTCACCGGCATGGAAGAAGGTGTAGCACTGCAGGGACATCATCCCGAACAACCTAAACAAGCGGGATAAGTCCACGGAAAGCCGGCGAGCAGGGTGCAAACATACACGACGGTGACAACGCCGCCGACGAAGCCAGCTCCTAACGTAGCGTCGAGGACAGAAATGGCCATGGTGGGTGAGTGAGCCTGTTGAACCGGGTCAAACGAGCGAAGGACAGGTTGTAAGGCTGGGCAGAGAACAGGCCGCCGACTCGCGCGAATTGCATCCAGCGATACTTATAATTTGTGCCCGGCCATGCCCCACACTAACGGGTTCAGGCCCAAAAGTTACGAGGGCAATCCCTTTCCGGTTATTGCGGCAGTGATGGCGAGGCACGGCTGGTCCCGATTTGGCATGGTCACATAAGTACACAACGCCGAGCGACGAGCGGACGCCGAATGCACTTACCCTTCGAGGATCGGTAAATTAATCCTGATTCGAAGTCTCGGTTGTGAAGCAGCGCCCTCAACGAGTGAACGGAGACTCGAGAGTCATGTGCTCTGGAGAATTTCAAGAGATTCATGCGTAAGATATAGATCACTCAAAGGGCTTGTAGCGAAGGACAGTGCCTTCAAATAGCTGAAATGGAATGATACTCACTGCTATACCACACGCATAATGACCGTGGCGGGCAGGTTGTGGCCACAATGAACTGACGTATCCTGTCTTCTCCAAGTCCGAGCCCCGGACAGCGGGCTCACAATCGGTCTAGACCTTCACGATTGCATTACCATAATTGGCATTCCGCGTGGAACAGATCGTCAGAAAGCTAGCGCACTTTAAAAAAGCCATCTAGCCAAAGGAACATATCAATGACATATTGCAGAGACCCCGTGGATGTTGACATAGTTCCTGTCTCTGATCCTATGCCAAAGTGGCACGGAAAGAGGTAGACACCTGCAGTCATCGTTGCATGAGCTGGTCGAAAGGCACACTTTCCGGTTAAATGTTCACCGACGAAGAGCATAATGATTTGACGATACGGTTCTGGCTACGGAGATGTCTTCGATCCACCGACGTCGCTGAGCTCCAGACGATCGGCTGACAGACTCTGACAGAGTGCCAGTTGTGCTTCGATTTAACTAGAACGAATGATTAGCCTTGGGTTAGCCGCTAAACAGGGCTGCTCAGCTCATCATGAGCGTAAGAGAGACGCACCAGCTCATCAGTGCCTCTCGAAAAATAAAGCGATTGGTGGTCGCCAAGTGCGGTCTAGGGTCCGCAGCCCGCCGGTACATAGGCAATGCGGGTGACCTTCCGCGCTGGAACTTCTCACAGGCGTTGAACCTGAGCGTAAACGTAAACGGAGAAATTCAAGCGGAGTAAATATGAAACGTACCATGCCAAGAGAGAGCTGGAGTACACTGTATCGATATATAAGCTCGGTAGGAAGGACGTGAGGCGGAATACTAACGTTCGTTCAGAGTGAAAATCACTGTAAGTGCGTGGATATTATAGAAAAGTGCGCATGTGACGTGAATGCGCTCATAAGCAACGAAATATAGTTATCGGGCATGATTATACTCTGCAGGATCGCGTAAACTGTAGCTTTGTGGGTCCATCGAAGGTCGTAACACCCACCGCAATCAGACCAGCAACTGTTCACGACTGCTAGCATTGGCGGGCTATCGTGCAATCTAGCTCTGTAGAGAGAGTTGGGTTAAGAGGGTTGTGCTTAGATCGAGAAGGCCCAAGCACGTATAAGCACCTCATAGTTCAAGGTAGAGTCAAGCCAACTTTCCGCACATGTGGCGCTCCGCCTTGTTTCGAGCTCCGAGCTTCCGACCTGCCATATGGGGATACCACGTGGCGGGTTGCCAATTCCAGATCCCCGAGTCACATCAGGCGTTCGCACTCGCGACAAAGTAAATTTCTCGACACCAGCATGGTCGAGTTGGTGTCTCCGCTGTGGGTCCTAGCCGTATACATGTGCAGTAATACGTGATACAATGTAAATACCTATTCTACCAATCGTACACAGAAATTAATACTGATATTGGAGCACAATCAGGAAATATGTGGCCAGCGGTCTGACCAAGGAGGCTTGGGCAGTGCGTCTGCTGGCAACTCGAAGAGCTGCGTCAGACTTGCTGCTACAAGGTATCCGCTGGCTAGCATGTAAGCGAATGGTGGGTAGTGATTGGCAAGGGTAAACCCTCCCTGCTCAGAGGGCAACCCTTACCCTTACCCTCCAATACCCTTACCCTCATGAAGGGTAAGGGTTAAGGGTTACCCTTCAAACCCTTGCCAAAATAGGCTGAAAATGGTGCTTTAAGTGCCTTTCCCCACTTACTTATAATGTCAGTCTTCTATTTGAGTGGCTTGCATTGGTATAGAAAGCACTTACAACACTTGCAGCCCTCTCTAGCAATATGCCTAGTGCTTGATTACAGACCCCTGCCAGACAAGGGTTAACTTTCCTCAACCTTTACCCTTACCCTCTGTACCTTTACCCCTAACCCTCGGAGGGTTTGCAAACAGGCAATGGCACGGGTATGGATAACCCACATGGGTTGTGGGTGTGGGTAGCTGTGGGTATGGGTGTGGGTAGCTATATTGGTATCCACAACCCAACCCACACCTACGCCATGGGTTATGTAATTTTTTATAGCCAGTACTGCACTTAGTAGAATTTTAAGACTTGGAGCGCACAGAGTATGTGCTTTAGTGCTCAAGCACGCAGCGATTTGCACCACATTGCCTTATATGGTATGAACTGTCCAGTTGCTTGGAACTCCAAACTCCGAGGGCTTCAGCCTCCCAGTCCATGCAAAAATAAATGTGCATCTGGATTCCTATCATTTAAACATCTTCTCAAGCACAATGTCCAAGCCTTCTGCACAGAAGAAGACCAAGCGAGGTCGATCCCAGTCAAGTCACCCAAACAACAAAAGCGGCCGAAGGCTGCAGCACAGCCTTCCTCCAGCATGCCGGCCTCATTACCACCTCCACTACCCAGCCGGAAGGCTCGTATCCTCACCAAAGAAGAGGACGAGGCTGAGCTTGAAGGTGCTGAAGTCATTCATATTCCCAGTGACTCGGAGTCAGAGTCCTTGGGATCTGAGCCGGAGGACGAGGACGCAGAGCTTAGTATGTTCTTTATATATTCCGTGGATCACAGTTACTAATGGTAATGCAGAGCGCCTTGAGCCGACGTGGGGATCCCCTATTTATGTGTTCTTCCGTAAGGTCCCCAATATCACATACACTGCGGAACCCAAGAGATAAATCCCGGGGATTTATAGTGTAAACACATGGTAGTCTGAAACAAAATGGCCAGTATAAGTCACGTGCATTAATTAGATATTCCTTTTGGGAAATATATCCCTTAAATGAACATGTAAATCTACCGGACTAACTCTATATCCTTCCCCGATAACTCACAGAGCTTTACTCTGAGAATAAATCCCTCATATTTCTCGTAGCTTTTCTGTGGATTTATAATGGGCACATTATTTGTAGGCAACAAGATAAATCAACTAGATAAATAAGAACAAGTCACACATATCCAGCATGAACTAGATGGACCTCTTCAGAATATGTCCACAGGATTCATTGTGGTGATATATTCCACCTAACACAGTGAGAGATATTGAGGACATATGGTTGATGCAAGTAAGATAAAAATGTAGATATACTCATCATAAATCACGTACCACATATTTCCAGGATAAATCCAGCAGAACCTCAGACACTTAGAAACAAAGATGTCTGCAGAAGATAGTAGTTAGTTGCATTCAACATAAGCCTTTTGACTATGGACACTAAACACACAATGTGCATTGGTAGATTCACATACAATTGCAAATCTAGTGAGAGCTATCAACTTTTGTATACTTTGCACAATGGCGGCGTATTCATAGAACTTCATTGCCCAAGTTAACAACCTCGGCCAGATTGCGCTGTTTTGACATTAGCTAGCGTTAGCATTGTTAGTTAGAGTCCCCATAGGCGTAAACATGTAAGTGCTTACCACAGTGTCATATTTCGCACAATGCAAACCCATGCTTTGTTGTCGCCATTGTGCAATGTATGCGAAAGTTCAAGACAGTCCTTACTGGATTTGCAGTTGTATCTGAATATACCAATGTGCATACTAGTAAGTTTGTTGTCAGTAATCAAAAGTCTCATATTGAATGAGTCTATGTCTAACTACTACATTCAGCAGACATCTATGTTTCTAAGTGTCCGAAGTCCTGCTGGATTTATTCTGGAGATATGCGGTATGTGATTTATAATGAATATATCTGTGTTCTTTATCTTACTTATGTTGACCATGTGTCCTTAATATCTCTTGCTGAGTTAGGTGGAATATATTGCCACAATAAATCCTGTGGATGTATTCTGAAGCCCTCTGTCTATTTCATGCTGGATACATGTACAACTTGTTTTGTATTTGTCTAAGGAATTTATTTTGTTGCTTACAAGTAATGTGCCTATTATAAATCCACAGAACAGCCATGAGAGATACAAGGGATTTATTCTGAGAATAAAGCTCTGTGAGTTATCAGAGAAGAATACAGAGTTAGGTGCGCAGATTTACACGTTCATTTAAGTTGTATATCTCCTGAAATGGAATATTTAATCAATCCGCGTGACTTATGCTGGCCATTTTGTTTCAGACTCCCACGTGTTGACACAACAAATCCCCAGGATTTATCTCTTGGGTTCCACAGTGATACCCACAACCAGAGCGGCAAGCACACGAGTTCCCATGCCTTGCAAAAGGATGTGGAAAGAAAATCCGCCGATACCTTGATAAGTCCGATGCCAAGTCCTCTGGAAACCTGCACTCTCATGCTCGCGAAGTGTTGGGGCACTGACGTTGTGTTGGAAGCATTGAAGGCCAAGGATGCCACTGAAGTTCGGAATAAGATCGTTCCATCAATTTTGAATGAAGGAACCATTACTGCAGTGTTTGAACGCAATGGGAAAGGTCAAGTTACTTACAGTCACAAGCAGCACACACCGACCGAAGTCAGGTATGTGCTAATGCTTGCCTTGCGACATGTCACTAATCATACATCATAGAGCCGAGATCGTTTGATGGATTGCCGAGAGTAATCGGCTGTTCAAGATTGTCGAGGATCGAGGCTTCAAATTCTTGATGAAGACAGAATGGCCGAACTACCACTTGCCATCTGCGTTGACCGTGTCGCATGATGTCAAGAACACATTTGTGAATGTTCGCACTCGTATTGCAAGGATCTTGCAGGTAAGTATTGATTTGTGTTACATTCTGATCATATCAAAGGGCTTACCTGAAGTACGCCAGGGATACACGGGTAAGATCAGCTTCACAACAGACACATGGACCTCGCCGAACTACAAAGCCTTTGTTGCAGTTGCAGTCCATCTCGAGAAAGATGGGAGCACCCCTGTTTATGGTCTTGGATGTTGTGGAGGTCGCTCGAGTAGGTGAATCAATGTCCGAGAGTCCAGAGCCGCGTCTGACAGTTATCCTGTACTAGTCGCATAATGGCATCAATCTAGCGGCTGTGTTCCTTCAAATATTGCGTGACTTCAAGATTGAACATAAAGGTAAGTATGCAGAGGGCTAGCTTAAGAGAAAGACAAACTTACCTTTGCACAGATGCTTGCTGTGACCGCAGACAATGCCACGGACAACAGTGCCATGATTGACGAAGCTTGCCAAGGCCATCGAAGATTGGCTGGGTTCACTAACCGTGTGCAGTGCTTCTTGCATATTGTCAACCTCATCGCAAAGGCCCTGCTCAAGCAATTTGAGGGTTAAGTGCAAGGTGAAGGGAAGTGATGAACCTAACGAGGAGCTTGATGCTGACGAGCAGGCACTTGATGACCTTGCTGAGGATAATGAACTTCGATGACCTAGTCACTTCGAGCAGAGCGTAGAGACGAGGAGGAAGATGATGATGCTGACGATGATCTTGACAGAATTGGACGAGCTGACTGCTGGGGGTTAGCGGCTCTAGAAAAAGTATTCGCCCTGGTTAAGCTTATCCTAGTCAAGGTGAGATGTCTCAAATTTACCGGACTGCGTTCTAACCCATACCCAGCTATGCAAGCTCGCATACAAAGTTATCCACTCGTCGGCGCTTCTCCTTCCCAAGTGGTACCGGGCTGCTTGTAGAGGTGAAGCTGAATGAGGCTGCCCTTCCTCGAGATGTCGCCACTTGCTGGAACTCGACCTACGACGTGTTGAAGTTCGCACTTAAGTATCGGAAGGCCATTGTCAGGATTAGTAGCGGCCAAGAGATGGGTTTGCGACAGTATGAGTTGAATCGCGAAGGAATGGGCGCTAGTACAGCAGCTTTGTGACATCTTGAAGATAAGCGTCACAATCTGTCACAGTTGACTTTCAACCGTTGTGACGCCAGTTAGCTTTACTTACGCACCTCCCTCCACCAGGTCCTCAAGGATGCTACCCTCTTCTTCGCACGGCACCCCCAATCTTGCACAGGTTATCCCTGCAATGGACCATATCGACAATGAGTTCACTGCGGCGGCTTGCAATCTAAAGCTCGACCCTGCTATTCATGCTGCGATAGGCTTTGGGAAGCGCGTTCTCAGCAAGTGCTACAGCCTTTCGGACTACGTCGGGCGTATCAGATTGCAATAAGTAAGTATGCAATGCTTTTATACTGTTCTCGCAACACTGACCTTTGTATTAGTCCTTCATCCTTGTTTCAAGACCGGCTACCTCAAGGCTGCCGGCTGGCCTGAAGATTGGATTGAGACTGTGGTAGAGATCGTTCGGGAAGAGTACAAACAGTCCCACAAGTCGGCGCCCGAGGTTGAGGAGGTTACGCCTATCACAAAACTCTAATACTCACCTGCTAGGAATGCTTGGAGAGGTTGGGGAGAGCAGGGGACTTTGAGTAAAGTGAGTAGAGGAGATATGAATCAACGATGTTGTTGAGTCTGGGATGTTAGCCCTTAGACCAGCCTCTTTATATACATGTGTAGAGGGACCCCAGACACTATCTAAGACCTTCAATACCATGTGCTGACTGATACAGTCAGGTGATCCATGACTAAGGCTCTAGAGCATACCGCGCTCTAACTCCCTTATCAGATCTGACCTAGCTATCATGCTAACATCAACACTATCTAGATGTCCTAATCTAGCTACTGTACACTACCAGTGCACGATGTCATAGTGACCTCATAGTGAGGTCATAGTCCAGAACGAATCCAGAACTGAGTCCATGATCCTATGTCCTTATGAGGCATATCCCTGATAACCATACGTCCGTCGCATGGCCAACTGATCAGCATTTTGTAACGCTGTTGTGACGACTGGGTAACATGTCCCGTGACTTGATGTTACACTCTAAGCGCTGTAGACTAGCGCTGAGGGAAATTTATGACAACGCCCGAGGTTGCGGAGGTGCATATACCTGTATGTTTACCACCATTGCGATGGCTCCTGCTCACAGCTCATCACCGACTTTCTAGGCTAAAAAGACGAAGAAGCCAGCTAATATCTTCGACAATCTGCCATTCTTGAACGTTCTAACCTCTCGCGCTTTGAAAGACGAGCTCGCCACGTTTCGCCGTGCCGACCGAACTGGTGCAGGATCCCATCAAGTGGTGGTACGAGCATCGTGCTCAATACCCGCATCTTTCACAGATGGCATTGGACTATTTATTAATTCCAGGTGTGTCCCTTGCATGCCTTTTCCTTATCTCACTGACTGTCTGTATCAATAGCGACCTCTGTTGACGTTGAACGGATTTTCAGCCGTGGAAGGCTTATCCTTTCGCACACATGCAGCTGACTTTGAGTCCAGACCATCTGCGCCCTCTTGTCCTTGGGCTCGTGGAGTTTCTGTGGCCTGGTGAAAGACCAGGATATCCGAGCTGCACCACTTCAGCCTGAAGCTGACGGCGAAGACGAACCAGAGGATGACTGGGATGCTATACTGGGATCGTTGCAGCTGTGATATACCTCTGTAGTAAATTAATGCATTGTTTGCTTGTTTACCTATTGTAACTGTGTGAATAAAGAATAAAAACTGTACAGCACTGTGGACGGAGCATAGGATCATGCTTTACGCCTGCGACTTCACTTGAGCGCTACCGTCTTGAGTGACTGCGAGTCAGTGGCAATTCTCGACGCCTCTGCTCAATGTCTCCTCCTACCATTGAAGATGCTCATGTTACACTGCAAGCTTCACTAGACTATGTTAAAGAGACCTGGTTTCTCTTAGGTGGTGTGTGTTTTATATGCTCGCTCATGTCAGAGAAAATCCTGACACCCAGGTTAATGAACATTAAATAGATCACGTTAATCCAGTGAATCCGCTGCACCCAGTGATGGACTTGCAAGACCAAGATGGTCAGGAGGCAATATGGCACAGCCTTTTGAAGTTGAAGGATGCCCTTCTCTTTCTGCTGTCAGTACAGAAGTCAGGTGAATCTTAACTTGTCTGTGAGCTTAGACTTGCTCTATAAATCACTCAGGTCATGACGTTCGGCTGTTCATGCAAGATATTGTCAAAGCTACAAAACACAACCTTCTCACAGATGCAATACCTTCGACTGTGTCATGGCGTTGCACGTGGCTGTGTCTGCAGCCCTTCGCTATAGCCCTGAATCGGACGAAGACGCTGAAGTGTGCACAGTGACTCAGGCATGCAATTGAGCACTGCAGATGTTAAACTGCCTTTAAAAAGCATGTATTATTATTCAAATATACTACAGGACATTGCTCTCGAGCATTTTGGTGTGATTCTCGCAGGTAACCCATGTGGGTTACCCAACCCATAGCAACTCATGGGAACTCATGCCAAAACCCACACCCAAAGTGACCTGTGGGTACGTGGGTGCGGGTTTTGTGGGTACGAGTGCGAGTGAGTGTTGGCCAAGCCATGGTTTACCCATGCTATTGCCTATTTGCAAACCCCTGCCTATCACTAAGAGCGAAGCGCTGAGATGCATGATGAGCAAAAGTAAAGAAGATGGAAGATGGCGATCATCTTGGAAAGGCCATCTGCATTACTCCTGTCACGAATGTCATCTTTGGAGATGTCAGGGTAGAAGTTCGGGAGCGTGTTTCATGAGGTATCAAACACCATCATCTGTCAGCACAAGGCGTGTGCATCCGCTTGGCAGAAAAGGCTCGCCGTCCGATACATCGATGACAAACCCGCCCATGGTAGCAAAAAAGCCATGAGACAGTGTCCACAGATGCTTCCTCCTCGATCGCGTCTCGTTGGAGCCGCTGCCCTCTGGACTTGGAGGGTCATCAGCAGGCTATGACATGTTATGTAAGCCAACTATACACCAAGAGAAGGTTGGTCGATGTCGTTGAGTTCGATGTAATCAGAGCAAATTGAGCTTTGGGGCCATAAAACCAGCTCTTCAGCATCCGCAGACGGTGCGGCCAGCCCTCTGGCCTTGGCAGAAGTTCGTTGATTAAAATGTAGGCCTTATCAACAAACTGCCTAGCACACTCTTCTTTGTGTAATGGCGATAAGCAGGGGCAGCTCTAGGGCAATAATCCCTACAAAGACCCATCCCAGCTTCTCCAAGAGTTACCTCCACCCGCTCTCCTTCTGGGTAGGTATGTCGAGATGAAGCATGGTCCAAACACAAAGGAAAAGAGTTGACGCGCAAGTAAAGAAGAGAGAGTGAAACTAATAATGTTTTGCTCGGTGCTTCCAGAGACAGGGTGTTCAAGAGAGCGAAGGATGTTGTTGGGCATCTTGTTATGCGGCTTGAGCTTCACTGCTATAAGTTGAAAGCGAGTGCTATATAGCCAGAAGCGCATGGATTCCATCCTGCTAGGACCCTAGTTGGGACGATGGCCTCATAATGCGAGCCGCCCGTCCTGAAGAATCCATTGTGACCGGCGCTGGAGCTATCGTGCGGAAACAATTTTCAGTTGTCGGCGAAGTCGAATGAGCCAAAGTCAGAGTCTACAGACAATGTTCGTGAATGGCTGATGGGGCGGTCTAATGGGTTCTGCGAAGCCGCTATCCGGTAAAGGGTTGGGCGTAGAAGATGCACGAGGTGTGGTGGGAGAGAACAGTGTCGCCAAGATGCTTTTCGTCCTTGGACTCATTATTGGAGCTCTGCTCCGACGAACTTGCAGCCAGAGGTATCAAAGAGAAGCAACGCTAGATAGTGAGTGCAACATTCCTAGAACGCTGCGGCACGCATATATACAATACCATTCGAATAAACTCTGCAGCCTTAACCTGCGAAGAGACGTCATTCAGGTCACATGATGACAGAAAGCACTACTGCTCACCAGCACATCAACATATATTGCAGCCACGCTTGTGCTAGATCGTAATGGGAGTCTGAGAGATGCAATACTTGTAGGCGTCTACGTGTAGAAGGTTTAGCTTATGACATCACAAAGTCTGCTTACAGCCCTTCAAAGCATTGCTTATCTTTGTGACCTCATCAATGAGTGCTTTGTATACCCTATACTGAGCGCTGAATGACTATCCTAAAACTCCTGCTAGTCTTCCTTCGACCTTCGTCTAAAGCAACACCCTCAAGACTCGGAATGTCTATGGATCCAGCACAACGTAGATATCAATACTCCTATATAAGACCACACAATCTACCAAGGTCACTGGGCTAATCCATGCAAGACACTACACAGCTGCAACACGGCTCACGGAGTGGTAGGACATTGAGTCATCGAACACTGTCTCAGTTACAGTACAAGTACAACCATGATGCTATCCATAAATACTAGAGATTATCTTGACCGACTAGTAAGAACACAAATCACATCTAGTGAAGCGCGAGCTTCCTTTCATTCTTCAAAGAGTGGCTACAAAGACAGGAGGAGGCATGAAATCGCTCATGGGACAAAGATGAGACCCTTATATCACACCCTTTACAGCGTCCGAGTCTACAGAGACACCCTGTTGAGACTTGGCGTTGTCTGTGGGTGGTTGGACCTACAGAGGCTATTAACATCTAAGGAGCTGTGCGAGACAGGGCAGTGGCACTCACAGTATTGTTCATGGCATCACGATTAGCAAATACCACCGGTGACAAGATGGTACCGGAGTGTCTGTTTCGATTTAGATCCTGCAGGGGAATGCTGACTACCTGAGAGGAGTTCTTGAACCAATCCCGGGCATTCAACCTGGTCAGTGGAGCGAACAACTCGAATGAGCGGACATGTACAGCTGAGGTTGTATAGATGTGGTGCTTACGATGCAAGGAGCGCGGTTGAGTATAGCTCAGCGTACGGGGTGAATACTCAACAATATATCAATAAGCGCATATGAGATTACTGGCCGAAACTTGAAGGGGACTCACTGGCGTAGAAGTTGAGATTTGCAGGTTGAGTAGCGCGCTAAGATAGCAGTCATAAGCTGAATCGGACAGGCAGCTGCTTATCAGCACAAGTAACTCAGAACATACCAAAATAAGGGTTGCGCACGTCATCCCGCTAGTTGCTATTGTCAGTCTCCAACATTTTCTATAGTAAACAGCAACTTACATTCCAAGGACGCCAGTATTGATCACGTATACCATCAGAGTGTCAATGATGGATCGAGTTCTTCTCAACGTTCAGCTTTTCAGGTATTCAAGAGACCTTGAGCAAGCATACCGGTTGATGGATTTGCCCCTCATCCCGTAAAGGAAGAAGCAGAGAGTCAAGGTAATCAAGATATTCGAAACGGTATCAAGCGCAAGCGCGAGGTAAACAATCCACTATAGACACAGTTAATTTGAGGTTCTATGGCACGAGCCAAGGCGCAGTAAATAAGATACGCACATTAAATCGACTGAATGCTGTGAAATTCGGCAACGTGAACCTGAGAAAGACGCACATCGTCAGTGTGTGTTGGCTATATGCTACAGTAAAACACTAACGATATTGCACCAGTTGCTATAATGTTGGAAGTAGTAGAAAAGAGTCAGATAGTCCAGAGTTAATCGTATCACGTACAGATGCCAAACGCTGGAGTACCCCATCACATGTCAGGGTATTGAGGCGCACGACAGCACTGTCAACGCACCGTAAGTGGTCAAGGTGATGGATCCCTAAAAAGCGTGACCACAGCTGGTTAGACTGTTACTTGATGACACAGACTTCGAAGTACCAAGAGCAGTGTTGGTAGCAATTTCCTTTCACTGACTACGAGAGCGCAAGAACGGTAGATATCAAGGCTGTATGAAGGAGATAAATACGCCACTTACGTATCCAGATTCGGAATATAAACCAGCTGATACAGTGAAAAAATCATTATACTCCACTGATCGATGCTATCGCACCACACACACTCACCTCTGAACAATGACATTGTTTGTGTGCTAGTTCACGTATTCATCACTTTACTGTGCAATTGAGTAGACCGCCGACTTACCGAGAGCATCTCTACAAACTGCAAATTGTCATCAGTAAGATTGCTGGTAGAAGACTTATAGCGTCCCGCACTGCAATAGACCTATAGACATGATTCATATCATCCTGACTTCCAGCACTGTGAAGAAAAGACGTACATCGGGGTCTTCCTCGCAAGAACAACTATATCCCCGAAGTTGGTGATAGAATACCTGAAGTGCCAACAATCAGCACAGCTCCCGACAGTAGCATTGACAGCAGACGGAGCCTACATACCAGTAGCTTACGTGGGTTGCACAAATAACATGAAGTGTATTCAGCAACCTTCATGCCAACAGAGCACATTAGGTCGAGGTTTTCACGACCAACCGTCATGCACTGTACCATATCGCCCCAATCTGCGGAGTAAATCAGTCGGAAGGGTAATGGTGCACAGGAGATATATTACCGAGCACTGCATAAGCTTCCCTCCTCTTTGACCATGGCGAAAGAATGTGTAGCACTGCAGGCATAGAATCCCATACGCGCTACACATGTGACAGTGATTAGGCTAAGATACGAGCTCATCCCTTGAAGCGGTACGTACACGCAAGTGATATAAGCAGCAATCTGGACGGATCCAAACGTGTTGTTGACCAGGGTGTGTAGTCCTGGAATTGGTGGTTCCGTCGCTGGCTGAGCCATTGGAAAAGGAATGCCGGAAGAATGCTCAACTGAAGAGGAGACAGTAACAACGAGCGAAGCCTGGGGTATATGTATCTCCTGGTCTGGCGCGAGATTTCCCCCGCGCCGCACACTGATTCACCACCTAAGCAACAGATTATGTATCTTCGCAGCAAGATGTGATTACTCACATGCACAAGACTCTTGATGAATCCACTACCGATTCGTGAGTTTGCGAACTGAATCATCAACATGGTGAGCTTCTTGCTCTCAATGCGCGAAAGCGTGTGTTGCATCTAATCCTAGGAAAGCATCGCAATGTGGTTCAGTTCTGGACGGCATCTTGAGCGAGCTCAAGCGGAGGCGACTTATCAGTGGTATTTATTTTTGTAGTTGCAGCCCGTGCGCCACATTCTGTACAAGCTGAGTGCTCTCGGCAAAACCCGCTCTGGGTTTCGACGGTGACGACATTCCTTTGCCTTTCGTCTTCTCATCCTTGGGGTCCAAGTTCGCTAACGGTGCGCAGGCAGGTAAGCTTCGTTCGCGCAGATTTCTACACAGGCATACTGATATATCATGGTTCTTCAGTAAATGAACAGTCTAGATCAGGCGCATTGCGAAAACATCTCCAACGAAGGTGTTCGGAACTTGAGTGGGGCTGGCACATCGCCAGGTGACCGTCCGGTGGCAGTTCGAGAGGTACGGGAAGGTACAGTCATATGAGATGTGCCGCGGTATGTGACAAGGGATTTCAATGCAGATGAGGGGCATCTGCTGCGACGCTACTCGGAGCGTAAGATCTTCCTCGCAGTCCACTGTTAGACTGGTGCGAACAATCATCGACATCTATTTTCCTTATCGCTGTCTATTACGCTTGTCTAAAAGTCAGTGCTTGAAAGCAATCATGGAGATTAGTACTGGGAGCTCCGAGAGCTGTCGTGATCACTCGCCCTTTCTTGGCCAAAGAGCCCTTACCATCCGCCAACGTCCAAAACATGGAACTCCCGTTTCCCTGAGGACTTGATGTCAAGCAACTCGCATTCCACCACTTCCTGCCCCGGCATCCTCAACACCTCATACTGAGTGAGATACCCGACCGCAACCTGCAGCATCCATCTTGTTTCTCCCGCAGTACGTTTCCGCGCCGAACTGAAACGCCCGGTTCAGACGGTTATGTACACAGAGGATACATCCGCCGTTTGATGATGAGATTTGGGCCGTTGCACAACGCGAGAAATGTGCGCATGGACGTCAGGCCGAGCGTGTTGTCGACGGGTCGCGGCGGGGCACCTGGGGAGTGACGCCATATTGAGCTACACCGCGACAGGCCCCAGTACAAAGCGTGAGCTCCAAGTCACCGTATTTGCATTTGAAGTTACTGTCCTATGCCTGTGTTTTACAACGCGGTGGTGGGGCTAATTTCTTGACGCGGACGATTTCATCCTGGAGCGATTCAGAGAGGGTACGCACTGATCTGCTTTGAGTTGAGTGCGATAGGCCGTAGTAAATGCTGGGGCACTAAGCCGTGACTTTGCACAGCTGATCGAGGGTTAATATGGTGCCCTAGAGAATGGCTAGGATACATGAGAGGGCGCAATAATCGCGAGTCGAGCGGGTAGTAGCGAATGAGTGCCTTCTGAGAACAGTCCGACTGAGTGTGGAAAGCACATGCGTGACATAGAAGATATATCAATGAAGCGACCAGGTGCGTTCATGAAGTGAATAGAGCCCTAAGGGTGAAGACCACCGAAGACGCGACGGTCAGCGGCGGCGGCGGCGGAGGTCGCTGAGACTGGGACACGGTCTTGGGCGTGCGAGTGTCGGCACGAAAAACGATGCCTCTGCAGAACGACAACGTTACTGCGTCTCTATGCGATGTATGCATTGAGGGTGTCTGCATAGCATGTGGAGGTTAACATTTCGCATAACGGTTACAAGACGCACGCACTACGTCAGGAATTATGGCGAGTCATCCTCGTTGTTCAACAGCTCGTCCACTCAGCCCTCTTATTTCTCATCGTTACTTCCTTTCCCTCTTCCGTAAACCATCCGAAGAACCCATATTCCTGCAGCTCTGTGAAGGGGTCCGTGGTGTCCTGCGCTGGCCCTAGCCCGTGGAGAGTATCTTCACCTGACAGCAGAGAAAAGAGCTGATTCTGAGTAAACCAAGAATGCTCGCGAGCGACGGATAGACAGCTTGAGTCCCTCCGCAAAGTCTCTATCCGATAATGGGTGCGGAGGCGCGGCGGAAGAGGGCGTCGCAAGGATATGGCCTCTGAACCCTATTCCGACCACCTATAGAAAGGGCTACAAGGGTCCGTCTGAGAGGTCCCTGGTGCTGCCTTGTTCACGAGAGCCCTGCCTTCATAGGAGATACAAAGCCTTGAAGCTTGAAGCTGTGAGTATGAATATTTCCGCGCACGTGTGGATCATGGTTAGGACAATGCGTGATAAAGTCGCGGGCGGTTAAGTGTATGACGCTTAGTCTGCGCCAATACAAGCTCTACTTACTAGTGTTCAAAGCTTTACTTGTCTTTGTGATCCCATCAGTACGTACTTTGTATTACCCATACAATCCGGCTTATCGCGAGCTCTCCTTTCTCGCATCCGCATGTCGTCTTCCTCTCACCCAATACAGCGCAAGAACATCATTGGATCACATACCATGGACTTGTCTTCGCATCTAAGACGTGCCAACTTGATTTGGGTTAAACTCATGCAGGATGCGAGATGGAGTCGCTGGGCGTTGGCGCAGAGTGCCATCCCCAGCCCTCCCGTAGGTCAGAAGGCAGCTTCGTCAGTCGTGAGTACCCGCTGCAGACCCATTATGTCTAATCTTGAGCTCTGAACCCACTTCGTAGACAAGGATGCGACCTGAAGCTTGAGGAGTCGTGCTCGGATCCCTGCGCAGTCCAAATGACTCCTCGAGCATGGATTGCACAGCGGTCAGCCCATGTGCTGCAGCCATCGTAGCAGTCAGAAGACCAGCTGTGCCGTTCTCACATAACTGGCCTTTGCGCTGCAGTGCCTTTTGTTAGAAGCTCATACGTCGCACGCAGCAATGAGGTGTTTGCAAATACTCATCAAACATGAGGCATCGCGGTCATGTCCGTGTTCCTTTCTTTCGGCCCTCAGTCACTGGTGCGCTTGCCGATCTTCATCTTGCTATGACTCTGAAATTGCTTTGAACAGCATCTGACCAGATACCTGAAGCCGCGCACTGACCGGTGCTGAAATCGTGCTATATATGCATCCCATGCGCATACAACGTGTTTCCCTACGTCTTCCGTCACCTTCTTGGCCTCGTTCTGGACGACCAATCTGTGCTGATAGACGCATTCGCCCTTTCGAATCGCTTGACATCGGTGCATGCCGCACCTTTGTGGCGGTACAAAGCAGTCCAATGCCCTCATTTCCAGCACGGACGGAAGCTTGTATCCTTGGTTCAGACCACGGGAAGTGCCTATCCTAGGTGATCGAGTTGGAAACCTACGATGGCGCTTGAGTGGATACGGAACGCGCCGTCAACACGTTTTTAATAAGCTTATGGTGAGTATATATGTCTTGCAGGGAACCTTGTCTCCTTACGACCACTTACGTAGCTCTTTCTCCAGCACTCCCGACCGCCTGCAATACCTCGACCCGTCCACCCTACCCGTTTAGCTCGAAGTCCCAGATGGCCTCTGTCAACGGCATTCGAGTGGTTCTTTACGTTCTGCTGGTGAGTCTCTTACGCCACACGTCGTTCTGAGCTCTCGCTGAGGACCATCTCTCTCACAGTGGTTGTTTGCGGCCACCTTGCTTGGACTCACCGCTGCTCGTATCCATTACACAACGCACATTCCTCTGGGCGACCCTCTGAACGGTGGCAGCAACTTCTACGGTGTGTAGCGCCACCCAATCCCTCGCCGCCATTCGTGCTGACACCGCGGTATGCACAGATCCCATCGTCGCAGAGCTGCTCGCCACTTCCGCCATCACCGTGCTCTGGGTGCCCTGGGTGTAAGTTCCGTCGAGCCACTGATAGGTACACCCCCGCCCGCTGACGTCGCACCCACGTGTTCGCAGCATCCACGTCATATCCCGTACCTATGATTACGGCCTCGCCTCAACCTTCCTGAGCGAGACGATCGGGCTCTCGATCCTCTTCGTCCTCTGGATCGTCGGCGCCGCCATCGCCACCGTGCGTCCCTTTTATCCTTCTACCAATGTTTCGCTATCTGACGCCCTGGGTCGGCAGTCGCAATGGGGCGACCTCGCGTGGTGCCGCATCTACCTGCCCTGCCGGTTGCTCACCGCACTCGTCGCGTTCGCGTGGATGGGCTTCATTATGGTGTTCATCCTGCTTATCGTCAGCCTGATGTTCTCCATCGCGAACCGCGCCTTCCGGCAGCCGCTGCACGGGCGGTACGACCCCCGCGCGAGCACGTATGGCCCGGCCTACGCTCAGCGCCGAGTCTAAGGGTGACGACGGCCAGATTGAGGTTCAAGTTTTCCTCCAATGTACACTGTGTAGTCTGTATTTAATGACGTCGAATGCGCACTGAGCTGCCCCCTTGTAGCATCACTAGTTGTATCCCAGCGTACCCTACTATGTCCCTTCTGTATTAATGTTCCGGCGTGGAAATAGACTAGGTTATCGGAGCGTAAGGCGTGGCGCAATCATGAATCAGGTCGAGGTGAGCGCATAGTATGTCTCTATACGTGTTTGACTTCCTGGACAGTCCTCGCGGTAGAATGAGACCAAAGCCCAACCCTAGGAACTCCCTCGCAGTTCACTTCATATGCATGTGGCTCCAACGACGCCGATATTCCTATGCAGGAGTGTACTATCAACTGGCCGCGACAGAAGTATACCATCACATCTCGAGTTATGCACAGTTCATGCGCGCCGTGAACCAACTACTGGTGAAGTTAGTTCGTGTTTAAAGAAATTTACACGGGACTAATCGGGTCGACCACCTTCGCTGGCACCGCGTGCTTCCCTAGACCGCGTCTAGGACAAGCCCATCCCCGCGGGATGGCACACCGCGTCCGCGCCTAGCACATCAGGAAAACTTTACTTAGCTACGAAGGTCTACGGCGTGTGCGTAGAGGTGGTAGCGCCGTAGCTAGGTCCCCTGTTTGTAGTACACCGTAGTGCCGGCTGGAAGCGCCGTAGATCTCCGTAGTGATGGCTGGCACCTGTGTAGTAGTCTGTAGATCAGCTGTAACATCACGTTGAGCTCGCATTTCAACCAATAACCACACTTGCAACATTTTAATACATTGATATATTGCTAGTACATACAGGTATATACACATTGTGGGTCTACATGGGATACATCGCAATCACTGCACCAAACGGACACCTTTGTTGCGACCCACTTGCATTTGACCCAACCAGCATGAGTACTACAAGAATGACACCTCAGTAATAGCATCCTTTGCAGTGCGGTTGCGGACTTGGAACTGCCCAGCTTTGCGGCATCAGAGGCGGCTGGAGTACCCTTGGTAGGTTCATTGATGATGATGAGTGACAAGGCACAAGAGGGACTGATGAAGGACTTACCAGAGCCCTCAGACAGGTGAGCGTACTTCACTTTGTTCCAAGGCATGGATGGCTAATCAGTGGCCCGAACGTCGTTGTTATACAGGTTGCAACACTTACACGCCGCGTTGGCCTTGCGCTCCTTGAAGGCCTCATTGCGCCTTTTGTCATCCTTCATGGCACTGAACAGCACCTGCTTGTTGATGTTGCAGTATTTGTCCTCGCATGGCTCAATGGGCCTTACCGGCTCCTCATTGTGCAGAGGACAGAGCTCGTCACCCGGAGGGGGATCCCTGGCGTAGACCACCTGAGAAACAAACTAACATGACAGTGAGAGATGCAACGAGCATAGGAGATAACCTCACCAAGCATGAAACCTTCCCAGGATACTACTCCCGACGCTTGGAGCCAGGACGCCGCCGCCTCTGCTGTTTACACTCGACGCGTCATCCTAGCAATGAGTTTGCAGAGGTCAGATGCGTCTTCTTGAACTGAGCGTTGTTCTAGACTCACTTTATCAGACAAGAATGTTTGCGCATACCAGGTGCACACAGAGCTGTCTTCAGGGGTATTGAGCAGTGCATGGATGGGTAAAGGGAGCGAGGAAACCTGAGGAAACGGAGGGGAAGCGACAGCGCTCGTGAGTCAACATTTAGGGCAGGCTGATCGAAACTCGCGTACGCCGCAAATGTCCTCTCTAGCGCCGAGCTCTCATTAGCCGGCCTAGTTGCTACGAAACTGCAAAACCGACTCAACAGCATCCCTTGTGCACAAGATCAAACGCGGGCATTCCAATGTCAAGTTGGCACACTTAAGGTACTGCATATGGTGGTCACCCGTGGACAAGATTCAAGAGCATGCGGCGTGGATGGAGGGAAATGACCCGGGCTGCTTTTCTATAGCGCAATGTTCTTAACACCATCACAAAGTGCAATCCAGAAAGCCAGAGTCTTTATATTCTTTGAAATTTTGTCAGTGGGCTATAGACTATGGTACAGCTATTACATGGTACTACACAGTTCACTGATGCAAGTACACAGCACTACGGAGACCTACGGCGCCACATGCCATCAGTACACGCGCTACGGACGCCCGGTGTAGAAACGCCGAAACTACGTGCGTTTAGGTGTTTCCTGATGCAGAGTCGCCCCGCGGGCGATGCGGATGGCTGATCGGTGGAGGTCCCGATTGTGTTGTTGAGGATCTCGCAACGGAAAGCACGATCGGGTGGGCTCCCTCTACCGTGAGCTGACGGGATGAACAGGGGCGGCAGCGCACCTCTGGTCTCACCACCATCCCCGCCGCTCTAGGTCGGTATCTGTCTTGGTGCCGCTGCACTCTGTGCTCACCACCATCCCCGCCGCTCTAGCTCGTGTTACAGACAGAATTATTTCTTTTATCTTCGAACGATTAGCAATACTGGCTCGGTTCGCGACTCATGACTCACCTCGCCCTGTGCCCTGGTTCGCGACTCTTGACTCACCTCGCCCTATGCCCTATGACTCAGCTAGCGTAGCGTACCCTACGCCCTGCCCAGACTCATCTACCAGTCTCAACACTGGTACGGATACGTAGTATGCTCTCCCACGCCATCCTCTTGTACAGTAGTATAAAGATCGACCAGTCAAGGCCTCATAGCCTTAACTGCGATCTCTTTGTTTATTAACATCGATATCTCTGGTCAGTCTCTGCGTGCTAGAGGGAAACCTCCGTAATAGCCCTCAGAGTCGCATTGAGCGCCCAGCTCATTGCGCAACGACCTTTGGTCTTAACAGCTCGTACTTTTGTGTACTCCAGTATTTGCAATACCATCTATCGAATCACTGATGTCCGGAGATGGAGAAACATCCTCGCAGACTCAGCCTGCTACACCGGTTGAGCAGCCCGGGAGGCCAGCCCGGGGAGAACCATCGCCGTCGCCCTTTGCTTCAGCCGGTTGTCCGAGACTGCGGGATTATTGTCGAGGATTACCGGAAGGGCTAAATCGACCGACCGACCGCCTGTCTCAGACTCGCGCGAGCACTCCAGTATCACCCATCGCTTCCCGCCGAGGAGGCTCAGAAACGAGATGGAGCTTATCTCGCCCTCTACGCCAAACTCGATGAAATCGACACCGAACGAAAGCGCTAAGCGGCGCTACGAGGAAGTTTGGGGACCGGAGGCTCAGGGGCAGCCATTGACAACTCCAGATCCCACAAAGCAGAAGAGACCGCTAGTCGAGCGCCTGGGATCCCTGAAGTTGGCCCTGGAATTGAGACTCTCGGACGCTGAAAGAGCCAGACGCCGCCGAGATCCCGAGTCCGATTCCGCAGTCTGAGGAGCAACCCACGAAAAGAAGAAGGCTGTCGACGAGTCACTCTTCGCATTCGCTTCAGACAAGGAGTTTGAGGAGTTCCTCCTCCTGCCAGACATCCTGGAGACCCTCAAGCTCAAGGAGAACTACACCCGAGATGTCGCCTACACCAAGCAGAGGCTCCTCTCCCGGCCTGGAGTACCTTCGTTCCCGAGTCCTGCTGGAACGCAGTCATCAAGGGTGAATACGTTGATCTCGACAAAGTCTTCACGTCCGTCATCTCCTTCGAAGGCAGTGCCAAGCAGTCCATCAAGTTGGGCGAGGTCGAGATCACTGGAGAAGCGCTCAAATCGGAAAGCACGTCCAGCAACACGGAGATTGGACCGTCGCATGGAACCGATACGACCGGGCTGTACGTTTCCTCTATCCGCACCGCCAAGCGGAGCTCCAAGCCTACTTCGAGCACATCACCGAGCTTTTCGCAGCCGTTCAAGGGAAAGCAGCTTGGCGGGTCATCCAGTACGACAAAGCTGTACGACATGAGGCCGGGAGACGCAATGACATGTGTCTCAACGATTTCCACAAGTTCTCCTCCTTCTACACAGCCTATATTGTGGCAGTCGGAGCTGGCGTCAACGAGCCATCATCTTCCAGCGGCACCAGTAAGAAGTCCGCTAAATCTACCGAGATTTGCAACCGATTCAACGACAACAAGTGCAATTCCGACCGGTGCTACTACCGCCCACGTCTGCAAAGGCTGCCTCGGGAACCACAGTCTCTCCTCCTGCCCGAACCGCGCCGCTGCCGACAAGCGAGAATAGGCGCCCTCGTCTTTTCAGGGGCTATCTCTGGGATGATTCTGAGTCGCTTGTCACACCGTTAGCCACACTCTCCGAGACTCTTCGACCACTTCCTGAACCTCCCCTTGACATACTGAACAACTCTATCGCACGGCAGACACTCAGAAAGCACCGAAGCTGTTTGAGGCGAAGACTCCCATCAACATCAAGCGCTTTGAGTACCTGTTGCGTGGACATCCAAATCGCAAGCTGGTTAGATCGGTGCTGAAGAGCTTGAGGCAGGGTTTCTGGCCGTTTGCAGAGTGGGATGGTCCAGGCTTTCCGGAAACGTGGGATGAGAGTTTAGGAGCAGAAGAGTTGTCAGAAGAAGCAGAGGAGTTTGTGCGGCAGTATGCGCAGGAGGAGGGAAGCAGCCGGAGGTACTCGCAGCCTTTCGGAGATACCCTATTACCAGGGATGTATTGTATGCCCATTCATGCAATACCTAAACCCAATTCGACCAAAATGCGTCTCATCAACAACCACTCCGCCGGCCGATGGTCTCTGAACGCCATGATTGATAAAGCGAAGGTCGGCATGCGCCCGGACAACATCCAAGATCTCGGCAAGAACCTTCTTCACATCCGTCGTTTTGTCTCACCAACAGGTCGGATCGTGCTTTTCAAGTCTGACATTAGCAATGCCTACCGGCTGCTACCCATGCACGATTTCTGGAAGCTCAAGCAGGCCGTACACATCCGAG
This sequence comes from Terana coerulea, assembly GCA_024811115.1. NCBI lineage: Eukaryota > Fungi > Basidiomycota > Agaricomycetes > Polyporales > Phanerochaetaceae > Terana > Terana coerulea. The sequence goes on from JAKOGH010000757.1 coordinate 54,081, forward strand.
GCCAGTACCGGATCGATAAGTTCATATGCTTCGGAGTCGCGGGTCACCCAATGAATTTTGCACCTGGTACTCACTCGTGGACTGGATCGCAGTCAATGTTATAGGCATCGATGCTCTGCTCGCGTACATGGACGACAACTTTTCATTCGACCTGTGCGCGGAACTTGTCATGTACAACGGACTGTACTCCCGCCTACTACCGCCCAAACAGCGGTTACTCCTCAACCTTTGGGACGAGCTGGGTATTCCACACGCTGCAGAGAAACAGCTGTTCGGAGAAACGCTCACCATCATTGGTTTCGAAGTTGACACGGCTCTCATGTCTGTTACACTCCCGCAGCAGGCTAGGGCCGAACTGGTCACCGCGATCCGAGATTTCGTAAACCATGCGGAGAAACGTCGACACCCTCTCCGAAAGTGGCAACGTCTTCTGGGCTGGATCAACTGGGCGCTCAACGTGCAACCGCTCTTGCGTCCTGCGATGCAGTCCTCCTACGATAAGATTGCGGGCAAGACGGTACAACACGCTTCGATATTCCTCAACGCACAGGTATCTCGAGACCTACTGTGGATCGCACAGCAGCTGGAGGACAACTGTGGGATTTACTTTCTGCGAGCGACAGCGTGGGGACCTCAAGAGGCAGACCTGACACTGTACTGTGATGCCTCGCTGTCAGGGATGGGATTCTGGAGTCCCCAGCGCAACCAAGGCTTTATGGCTGACGCCCCACCACCATATCGGCGTCTAGCGGACACGATCTTCTGGTTGGAGGCCCTGACTGTGCTTGCGGCTCTCGAGTGGGCCGTATCTCTTCCACCACCCGAACGCCCGCAGCGATTGGCTATCTACACCGACAACTTGAACACAGTCCAGGTGTTCAACACGTTACGTGCGGATCCTGGCTACAACGAGTCAACGACATCCTCCTACGGGCGTGCGAGACCCTAATAACGTCGAACATCCAGGTTCGAGTTTGGCACATCAGGGGCGAAGACAACACGATTGCAGATGCTCTCTCACGACATCTACTTCAGGTTGTATATCAGTATCGTCCCTACCTACGCGTTTTCGATTTTACACCCCCTCGACTAGAACCGCAGGGGGCAGGACCACAATGAGCCTCACTAGTGCTCGGTCGACTCGGCAACCTTCTCGGGAACCATGGTCGATCGAGAAACTGCTCCATGAGCGAGCAGTTGCGTTGGGTCACGCACTGGACCCCTCTACACATCACACATACACCTCACACCTACAATCCTACCTCACGTTCTGCGCTCTACATAAATTCCCTGTCACCCCGACGGCCGACACGTTGTCTTTTTTCGTGGTGTTTATGTCTCATCATATCAAGCCGGCTTCAGTATCATCCTATCTGTCCGGCATCTGCAGTCAACTCGAGTCATTTTATCCAGAGGTCCGCGCAGCACGTAACTCAGCGCTGGTTAAACGAACACTAGCCGGATGCATGAAATTGCGGAACACGCCGGCGAGACGTAAACGACCACTTTCTCTCGAGGACCTCCGGCTTGTCCAGTCCTCCGCGTCAACCCCTACGCACGATGACCTGCTATTCGTCACGTTGACTATGTCCGGGTTCTTCGCACTGCACCGTCTTGGCGAGCTGACAGCTGCCGATAACCCATCCCTTCGCTCCTCACGAAAGCTCATCAAACGACTCTCGGTGGTCATTCTCGCAAACTCGTATGGCTACGACTTGCCGGCACACAAGGCAGACCGGTTCTTCGAAGGCAACCGTGTGGTCATCGAGAAGCGCCTTTCAGATCCGGATCCATACTCGCTATTCCTGGCCTATCTACGTTCGCGCGACGAGCTGTTCCCATTCCATGCGGCTCTGTTCCTGACTGCAACTGGAACCATTCCCACTCGCTCATGGTATCTGAAACGACTTCAGGCTCTCTTCCCTGACGACGTGGCGGGTCATTCTCTAAGGTCCGGGGTGCGACATACTTCGCGTCCCACGGATGGAGCAATGACCGTATCCAGGCGCTGGGCCGCTGGAGCTCCGATGCATTCAAGATATACATTCGCAAAAATCCAATATTCCTTCAAGCTCATATGCAGAGCGAAGCTCGAAATTGACCGGCGCGCAGCTACATCTTTTCTTCACACCACCAGCCTCCCCTCCACCTACCTATCAATAGCCTTTCAACACGGGACCGCACGCGCGCCGACTTCCCCGCGCCTGAATGCGCCGACTTCGTCGCGCCGCAAGAATGTATCTAGGGTATTTCCCTCCGGGGAGTACCCTGTTTTCCCGTACTCGAACATACCTGCATTGTGCGCCATCACTATCTGGCCGCGCGTCTCCTCGACGCGTGCTCCTCTCAAGGTAAGACCAGGATTAGCCGCATATTATCACGTCATTCACCGCGAACACGAAGTGTAGACTACGCAGCACCACTTTAAGCCGGCCGCGCAGTATAAAAGGGCTGCTCTCGACTTACCACTGTCGATACTCGTCACAATCAGACAGTTTCACACCGTGTAGTTTATAAGTGAGCTCCTCAGTGAGCCAACATGTCGTCATTACAAATTCGTCACAAAAATCGACTAAAGACTGTGTAAGGAACCAATAAATCACTCCTTCATAATAATCCTATAAATTCGACGCTTAGTCGAGGTCGTTGATGCTGCGCGCCTGGTGCTGGTTGCCGAGGTGGTGGAGGAAGGCAGCGGCGGCGAGTGCGTGCTCGGGGCTGAGGAGAAAAGCTGTTAGGGAACTGTGAAATCATTAGGCACGAGAGGGTACTCACTCGACATCCTCGCGCTTCAGGATGAAGCCAGCAACGGTCTTGAGGATCTTGCCGAGGTTGAACGCACCCGACTCGTCGGTGGCATCGGTGCGGGCGAGCAGCTCCATCTCGTCGCGCTTGAGGAAGGACGCGATGGTGGAGATGATGTGGCCGAAGTTGAGCGCACCGGACTCGTCGACGGGCGCGCCGCGCGCGATCAGCTCGAGCTCGTCGCGCTTGAGGAACGACGCGATCGTCGAGAAGATCTTGCCGAAGTTGAACGCGCCGGACTGGTCGGCCGCGGCGACGTCGCGCGCGAGCAGCTCCATCTCGTCGCGCTTCAGGATGAAGCCCGCGACGGTCTTGAGCAGCTTGCCGAAGTTGAACGCGCCGGACTGGTCCTCGGGGTCCTCACGGGCCATCAGCTCCATCTCCTCGCGCTTGAGGATGAACCCGGCCACGGTCTTGAGCAGCTTGCCGAAGTTGAATGCACCGGACTGCGCGTCGAGCTCGGCCGGGTCAGCGCGAGCGAGGAGCTCGAGCTCCTCACGCTTGAGGAAGTGCGCGAGGCCGGAGATGATGCTGCCGATGTTGAACGCGCCGGACTCGTCGGTGGGGTCCGCGCGCGCGAGCAGCATGGCGTCGTCGCGCTTGAGGATGAAGCCCGCGACGGTCTTGAGCAGCTTGCCGAAGTTGAACGCACCGGACTCGTCGGTCGGGTCGGCACGGGCGAGCAGCTCGAGCTCCTCGCGCTTGAGGAACGAGCCGAGCGCCTTGATGATGCTCCCGAAGTTGAACGCGCCGGACTCGAGGTCGGCGGGGTCCGCGCGGGCGATCATCTCGAGCTCGTCGCGCTTGAGGAACGAGGCGATGGTCGAGAAGATCTTGCCGAAGTTGAACGCGCCAGACTCGTCGGTGCCCTGGGCCTGGCGGACGAGGAGCTCGCGCGCCTTGTGCGCGCCGGCCTCCTTGTGGCCGTGCTTGTGACCGGGGTGCTTGTGGCCGTGGTGCTTGTGACCGTGCTTGTGGCCGTGGTGCTTCGCGGCGGTGGTGGGGCCGGCGGCGGGGACCTTGGTCGCCTCAGCGCGGGCGTGGTGGCTGCCGTGCTTGGCACCGTGCTTGTGGCCGTGGTGCTTCACGCCGTGGTGCTTGTGACCATGGTGCTTGTGACCGTGGCTGCATGACGATAGTCAGTTAAAACGACGTCGCTCTGGTAACTGTGCACACGTACTGCTTGGGCTCACGAGCGAGCAGGTCGAAGTCCTCGCGGGCAAGGAGCTCAAGCTCCTCACGCTTCAGGAACGAAGCGATCTTGGAGATGATGCCGCCGAGGTTGAACGCGCCAGACTCCTGGAGGGACTGGTCATCGCGAGCGAAGATGGGGTTGTCGAGGCTGCGGCACACTTGTTAGTTTGCTCGGTCGGGTGTGAGAAAACGATGCGACATACGGGTTGGCGAGCGCCGGGGCAGCAGCAGCAACGACAGCGAGGGCAATGACGGCCTTGGAAGCGTACATGTTGATGATATAGGGATATATGAATTAAAGAGAAGTGAAGGTCGTTAAACAGGGAGGGAGAGTGAGCGAGTCGTAAAGTCGATTAAAGTGAATAAAATTTAAAAACAAGTCAGGCTGTGGAAGAGGAGGTCAGAACATCGTCACAAAAGAAGAAAGTCGAGCTACTCACCAACCGGCACCTGAACTTGGGAAGACGAAGAAGAAGGCTCGAAAGAAGAACTGTGAGCTGAGGAGCTGAGGGACATCGAACGTCCTCGCGTCCCTTTTTATACGGACGGGGCTCGGAGATGCAAATGTGGGCGTTATTGCCCGGCCCTGTGGCGATCCAGCATAGCCATCATGCCCAGTTGATGCTGGCGTTATCGGGCGCAAGTGAAACATCCGGACAGCCATGTCCTGTCGGACCAGCGTGGTTTGTACGGGACATTCCTGTCATCTATCAATTGGCCGCCTTCTCTGTGCGGGAAAGGTAAGTTTGTGGTCGTGATGCATGCGTCTCGGGCGCGATGTTGGTTCTGTTTTCCGACGTGCAGGGAGACTCACGAAGTCCACACAAACTCCGCCTTTCGCCTCGCCCATCGATACCACAAGGAGTCTACTGTTCTTACGTGTATTCCCCTCAGGCTGAAATCTCGAAAACGACGACCCGGGCGGAAGGCTCGACGAGCAACACCTTGGCATGAACTCTCGTCAGCGACAGCATCAGCAATGCTGTGGGAAACTCACGTCGCTCAGCCACCAAGGCACGAAGTAAGATGAAACAGCATCAGGCTGATTCGTTCTAGGATGGTTGACTCCCGTTGTCAGTGAGGTAAATTGGAGGTCAGAAAGTTCGTGCGCCGACCGTGGGCGAGAGACACCATGGTGGCGCAGAGTCCTCGGGCGTCTATCGGCAAACAGATCTGATCAGAGATTAGCTTTATACGGTAGGAGCGCTTTGGAACGCCGCTTAGATAATTATATTCAGACGAGTCCACGACGGCCTCTCCTCACTCAGCCTTTCATCGCCGTTCCGTCTTCTGCTCGCTCATCCACATTCCACGCCCTTAAGAAGACTACCGCGAATTCAGGATTACTCTGTAGCAAAGTCTGAGTCATCTTACATCGGGCATCGCGCGCTTGGTTACGAGGCTGTGTGCGTCGTCCCCATGTTCACTTGAAACTGATGCTGCAATGATGCAGTGTTAGGCAATTTATATGTGATCAACACGACCGATAACCTGTCTTGGCACAAGCCCCGGTCAATTTACTTACGTGCTTGGCATGCCCTAGGCGTTGTTTTTCAGTCCTCAGGCTTTCTTGAAGCACAACCCGTCTCCGAAGGAATAGCCTTCCTACCACACTGGCAGGCCCTCGCTGCCAACGGACAACCTCAAGTAATCCGGTATATTGATTCAATCCGACGTGAACGATCGTACCGCTCGGAAATGCGGCGTTCTAGGCCCTCACGCGACTGAATTTGTCTTGCCAGCATTGTTACATGTCTATAACTTCCGCCCTCGGGTCGCTGGTGCACGATATGATGCTTCCGGGCGCCGAGATGGGAGCCCGAACCCTGTTCACCCTGGAGGCTATGTCCCGCCTTACTGGAGCGCACGCTGGGTCCGCCTCTTTGTCATCGTCGTCGTGATGTACGGACAAGTTTTGCCTCCGACGCGAATTCTTTCCTTAAGCGGTCCTTCGCGCTGTCACAATGCACCCATTCCCTGAATTCGACCGCCGTTCGTTACTATCCTCGACACTTCAGCAGTTCGCTCGTATACGCAGAGCCGTCACACCTTGGACATTCCTGCTCATCGCACAGCACACGTTAGTCTCCGTTGTTGATCGTAAACAGACAGGATGACAGTCGATCCTTGTCTTTGTACTAGGAGCGCACGTACCATCCTACGTACGCTAGCCGCTACTTGCCAGCTTCCACCTCAGCGAGGAGACCTCGCCGTCCCGCAGACTTTAGTCTCGAGCATGATCGGATCGTATGGCCTGCCCGGATGTTCCCTCACATTCGCAAGCAAAGTAGCGGACCCATGGAATAAAAAGTGACATGCCGACGCATTGGGCGTGCCAGTGATCGGTACGCTCCCCATTACAAAAAATTCGGTTGCGCGCGCTGAAGGGGAGCGTTAGATGACAGAGACGGCGCATTGACACCGTCATCGCTAGCGCTGTCGGACGCGGATGACCTATTATTTTCATTCTTCCTCCAATAAGCGACAAAGGAGGACTGTGGAACGGGTATAGCCTGACATCGTCCAACCATGTGAAACGATACTCAAGACGCAAAGCAGCGATCCTTCGACGAAAGAAAAGTTTGGAGGATGCTGACCTTCGGCTGGCTTGCTGGTGCCGCCGTCGAGCGCAGCGGCAAAGCGTCTGCCCACCTCCTCTCATCAAAGTCAAAGACGCACGCCGAAGCTGATGTGAACGTTCACAGATCGTTCTCACACCGTTCGTCAAGTTGAGCAGTCCGTTTCAGTGCTCGTGCGAACCCTGGTGGAGCGAGACAAACATCTCACGTATGGCGCGAGGACGCCCCGTCCTGATTCCTGGGATGCGGTCAACAGCCTTCTTCCTTAACGCTGCAGCACTGGTCTTCAACGGTAGCTGCGATCAGCCGTATCGAGATGCACTCGTACAATGATGCTAGGCAGGATGAAGCTGGATCGCATCGACAGCAGGAGAAGCACGATCTCGTTGGCATCTGTGCGTTATTGTCATCCGAACTCCTCAGCCACGGCGCAACCCGCACCGGTACCTTCGTATCGCCAAGTATTTGACCGTTGAGAGACATTCTACAACCATAGGAACTACCGTAGCACGTATGCGGCGGTCAAAACGCATACTGCCTACGTCACATCTTGGTTCGACCAGCGACCGTGGATGTCCCACACAGCAATTTCGAGGGCCGTGCAGCACACTCGCTGGAATGGCGACAGGACTGCGCACTGTGTTCGTGCATTTCTCCCCTCCGATTTGCGTAACACCAGCCTTCGACAACGAAATAGCAGAAGCGTGACCACAAATATATCCCCTCGACGCTGCATTTGCTTGGAAACGGAGAGTCGGCGCCTGCCTCGGACTACCTGCATGCATGCCTTTCTGTGGTGCGCCGTATTTGTCACCTGCAGCCTTTCTTGACCCAAAATCTAGCGCAGGTCTCGACCAAGTGTATCAATCGCGGGAAACGTGTATGTGTTTATACTATCATGGAGTCGATGATCAGGTCATTCGTGCAGCCCGCCTTGGGGAGCTCGCCAGAAGATAAACTTATTCGATTTTGTTCACGATGGCCTACGTATAGTATGTGGCACGAAGCGTTGATTCCACGCTCGCGTACTTGTAGAGTAATTTTGTGCCGTGGTAAACAATGTTGATTTTGGAGATGAGCCAGTCAGTGATTATACAAGACCTGAAGCGATACAGGTCTGCTTGTAAAGATGGAAAAAATACTATACATGATGATGATTCTACACTTGGATACAGGAATGGTTCGACGCCGATAGGGTACGCCTGGTTAAGTCTTGCTAATCAATAGAAACCTTGCATGGCACCGCCAGAACGGAGAATACCCTCAAAGTCCCGGTTCGTGCTGTTGGTGTCGAGCAAGCGATGACTACCTCCGCCAATACTTTCTCCACATTCCGGGCACCTGGACGTCACCATAGCACCTCCGCACTAGAGATTGACAACAAAATTGAGCCTGGAACCCAGTCTAGAATAAAGACGTGTGCGTACATCTCCGATCGTGTAAGGGTGACCGTTGGGGCAGTTGTAGAAATGACCCGTGGTAGCTGCCAAAGAAACCGTCCGTTCAGACAGTGTAATTTCGCAACATGACATGCATGCTTACGGTATCCAAACGCCTTCGCAATCTCGTTTCGCTCTTCCATAGACAACGGCTGATAGTTGCCGCCTTTCCGAACGAACTCCTCGAGCTTCGTCAACTCATCGGCATAACGCTCAACCTTCGACGCACAGTTGTCGTTGAACCACTGGCGTTCGTCGCGCAAATCTTCCATAGTAGTGGTAGGTCGGCTCCGAAGGTAACTCCGCATGAACGCTTCCAAGGCATTCAGAATGTCGGTCCTCTTCTCGTTGACACTATCTGCAAGGCGCTCGCGATCTGCTTCAAAGTTCACGTTTCCTGGCCGCAACAGATGGCGTTGGTCTGTCATCGTGTGATAGCGGAACCCTTCAAAGTCGGCGCGAATGAAGTATGTTGTGCAGCGTGCGGCCTGTCGAGAGGCAGAGGACTTCACGGCCATGTCCAGGGCTTTCTGCGCGTCTGTGGCGCACGAGTCGTACAAGAAGTTGATGAATGACGTCCAGAGCCCGCGGTACTTGGTCGCCACTTCGTCCGTGGCGGCTCCCGGCAGGGCTTCGACAAGTGCAGACGCGACTTGGGCTAATAGGAAGCGAAGTTCGAGAAGGGTGTACTGGGCCTCGATTTGGTATCGGACATCAGCCTTGGGAGGAGCTTGACCAATCTTGTTCTTCACCGCTTCATGGGCGACAGGCTCTGGGGTGTCGGTAGCGCGAGCCGGATCATTCGCAATGTTGTCCAACTCCAGTCGGTAGAGCGTTGTGAAGGCTCCTTCGTACGCCTGCACATGGGCGCCGCGAGTGATCGAAAGGACGTGGACTTTCCTATACACCTTGACGATCTCCTTGACGACGCCGTTCCACGCTTTCGCCTCTGTGGGAGAGAATCCATGAATGGAGTGCATGGCGCCCTGACTGAGGCAGTCGGGAGAAAGCGGCTGTCCCGCTTTGCCTTTGGCCCCTCGGCGGTCTGCAGCTGGGTCGGAGACGTTGTCCATATCGCGGGAAAGCTTCGCGACCTCGGCCTGCATCTTCTCCAAGGAGTTTGAGATCTCGTGCACAGCAGGGCCGATGTCCTCCAGCGACTTGGACATCGTGTTGGCCACATTCTGCTCCAAGATGTCGAGCGTCGCGCGCTTCGTAACTCTCCCATACCGAGGGGGAGTCGATCGGTCCTCGACAGGTTGGGCATGTCGGCGGTAGCTGGTAGGTTGTCGGAGGAGCTTTCGTGGCGAGGAATTTGCCCATTTCATCGACGACGTAGTAGCCAGACATGCCACAATGTCCGTCCAATGTCTCTACGGTGAAAGTGTGTCCGCAGCCGAGGGTGATGAGGCGATCCGACACGTCGTCCGAAGTCAGGTCGATGTCGGCAAGAGTGCGCTGCATGATGAAGTCCGCAACGTCCTTCTTCCGCTCATCCGACATGCACACGATGCACGCTTGCTGATGGCAAGGCTCGCCGCATACTGTAGGATAATTTAACGCTTCACGTCAATTGAGTGTGACTGGGACGCACCAGACGGGCATGCATGTCCGCATTTCAGAATGGAGCCGCATACTTCGTCGCATGGCAGGCGTGAGCAGATCTTCGCAGTTGTCAGCATGACTCCTGGATTGTATGCATCTTGTTACTCACAGAACCACAGGCGACCGGACACGAGTGATGAGGACAGCGCCACGGACAAGGTTCCTGGCAGGGGGCACACGGTACCGAACATGGCTTGCTGCATTTTTGATGGACGCATTGCTGGCGGCACGTATCTCGACAGGACCGGTTGCAAGGCTGAGCTTTGTCGTGACAGTCAAGCCCGCAAGCGTGATGGCAATAGAGCGGTCGTTCGCAGGGGTGCTTCATGTGCGCCGTACGTTCCACCTTCCCAATGCCGACAACAGTTGTAGAGTGTATCGTTACATTCTGGCAGTCGCAGCACTTGGACTTGCAAGTTTTTCCACAGCAGTTGAGTATACCCCCACACCTCTCTTGGCAGAGATGCTTCACCGGGTCCTTATTGCAAGGCATCGTACCGGAGTGTTCGCACCGTGGCAGTCGCTTGGTAACCTGCTTGGTGCATTTGACATCGTCCAGATTGTCAAGCAAATGGCTGGTGGCGCAAAGTAGTCAACGATCTGCCCTGTTTGCGCTCAGATTCAGATGGCATACCAAGGAACGAGGGCTTTCACATGCCCACATGGAAGGGCGATGTTGTAATACGGGAACATACAATCACCGCAATCTTCAGAGCACCTTCGCGTGCAGGGATGATCACGCGAGCACGGCGTCTTAGTGCAAGGCATGTCGCACTTCGTACTGCGGTGGTTGTCCCGCGTATCATGACACTTTAAACACAACGGGTGGTCAGTCCACATTACTTGTTGAAACAATATAATGCAGTGCTCACCACAGACGGGCAAATGTGTCCGCAGGGTAACTGCGAACCGCAAGGAAGGAGACAGCCACCGCCGGGTGCGAACCGTCCAAGTTCGCCAGGTTTCGAGACAAGCTGGGTTTGTTCAGGATGGCGCGGGCAGACGATTGGGAATGCGGGACCGAGTTGGTCGCGAGCCTCCATCTCATCAACCACCGTCGACCACACTTTATTCTTGCGAAGATTCGACGCGTTTCCGAGAACATACATGCCGTGCTTTGCACGAGAGAGTGCGACATTGATACGGTTAGAACTCTGCACATTGTTCATGAGATCGTCTCAAAGGCAACGTGCACGCATTACGTACCTTCAAAAACCCAATTGTCGCACCGTCCGTCTCAAATGTGCCTGTGTTGCGTACGAGGGAGACTATAACGATTTTGGCCTCTCGGCCTTGGAAGATATCAACGGTTCCAAGCCGGATCTATCAGCGCGAATTGCTCTTCAGTATCGCAACGTGACGACGCGGGCAGAAATGCACATACATGCCTGGAGACCTCGACTTGCTCGAAGGTCACCTCGTCCGAATCTTCTATGCCTTGTTGCGCCATTGCTTTTGTATCCCTTTCGTCAACAGCAACGGCCAGCTTCATGTCACGAAGCGCCGCGCGAACCTTTTGCAGCTGTCCCAAATAGGCACAAAGCACAGCGATATCTCCTTCTCCGCTGTACTCTCCTTGGCGTAGGAAGTAGAGCACAAGGTCGACGACCATCTTGACCTATTACCAACTAGGTGAGGGTTGGAAATCGAGGCATTTCGCAAAAACCCACCTCGTAGGCGTTGAACTTGGACACTCCGTCTTCCACGCCGTTCTCCGCATTTGTGTGATTCAAGAAGTAGACGTCCCGCTGCATTCCTGCCACATGAGGGTACTGACGGACCTCGTCGTGGTCTTCCAACTTCTCGTATAGAATTTTCCTGGTGACTAGTATTACCCTCTGTGGCCCTTACGTTGAGGGTTCGGTGAGCGTACCTAATGAAGTGGGAAATATCAGGCCGCATTCTTCTCTGGACGTTGATCTGAGTCATGGGCAGGTGCTCGTCGGAGAGACGCTCCATGAGTGATCGATCGAACTTGTACAATTCTTTACCCCTTTCGCTGTCCATTGACAGGGCTGTGATACCAAATCAGTTGGGAAACGCAGAGGCACGAAAGACCACACCACTGACAGAAAGTTGCAAGAGTTGGACGCAGCTGCTGAGGGTCTCCAATGCAGATGATCTGGTGCACTGTCGGACAGATCAGTGCAATGAGTACGGTGTCACTCATGTAGATTCGATGCATACCCGAAGACACAAGAGACGTCAAAATATGTGCTTCTAGTACCTGGCCAGCTTCTTCAACCATGAGGATGCGCGGAGCGATGCTCTGAGATTTATTCTGAGTCAATAAAGGCGATTCTAATGAGATGGAAATATTACGTTGAGCAGCGAGACTAGCTTGGCCGCGCCTGTGATTTAATATTTGGTTCAGACGGTCTTTCAATTGATGTAGACTAGATCATACCTGTTGTCGTACACCCGATGAGATCTGCCTGACTTAGAAGGCGGCGCCGCGTCTGCAAAACGCGAATTAGTCCAATTGGTAGGACGCAGGTACATAATAGATGTACCGCACCTCGTCTCTGATGTCATTGTATTCCTTGCAAGCTTCTCGGTAGGACACCCGTAGTCGATTGTACTGCTCAAGGTTGTTCGTATACGCGAATGCCCGTATCTCATCCTCCCACTTTGCTGCTAGTTTGACCCGCTCCACGGGAGACATGGACCACACTGCGGGTGTATCTATCAAATCCGCTAGTAGACGCCGTGAAGTCGGGACAGGCGGAATCTGGTTACCGAACCCGAGCTCGAAGAAAAACAGCTGAATCGCAGGGTCAATGGAAGGGAGCTCGCCTGGATTGCGGACTTGGGGAAGAATGTACTGGATATCGAGTGACTTCTTCCAGAAACCATACATGGTACGGGCAAGATCGCTTTCGGCAGCGGCTTTCTTGCCCTCGCCGACAGTTTTCCATTCGTCGTTTTCAGACTGCTCCTGCGAGTGGCGCTGAGCAAGTTCTTGAATCCAGAATGGTGGTGACTCGAGCTCGTCCGCGTGGTCCGGGTAGTGAATTTGCAAGTAGTTCTCCACCACGTCCCAGGAGATAGACGGTTCCTGTATAGACTTCATGACCTTGCTCATATCTTCTTCGAGACCCTTCATTGCGGCGTACTGGCGCTTGATGGATCGATCCAGAGTAGAGTTGCCTGCAATCCTCTCGAGCTTGTCCAAAGTGTACTCGCCAATCCGTTCGTCAGACGAACGTGACCCAAGACGGACAAGGTTTTTGGTGATATTAGCGTCAAGGGCATCCGTCAACATGTGGTCCAGGGCGTGGTTGGTATACGCGATCAGTACTATCGAATGAGTAAGTGTGCAGCTTAACAGGTGGGATTATGTACAGCCACTTACCAATTGGTTTGACTCCGCTAGCGATCAGTATACGCAGAAGTTCCTTCCCGGTGTAGCTCTAAAAACCCCGCATCCGATCAATATTTTGAGGGTCAACTGCTAGGCGTAAGGCGCTGACCTTTCCTGTCCCGGGCGGTCTGATTTGGAGAACAGATGAGTAGCGGTCACCTATCGAGGATGACTTTTACATACCCTTGGATGAGCGAGACTTCCCTAACCAGAGTGTTCATAACCGCTTCGACCTGCGACGGATCCAGCGTGCTGTGTCGGAGAAGTTGGACACGAGCCAGGGTGACTGCCCCGGGGCGCGAGATGTCGAGGTCATTGATGTCCAGACCGCCGCTCTGGCGAAGACAAGACAGTTTGAATCGGAATCCCGGCGCGGTGGCATACTTCGGCGGTAAGACTTGAATGTCTTCGAGCGAGCGGCCGTGAGCGATGTATCGTGCGAAGGGAATTTCCGTGGGTTCGATGGTCTGCAGGCGCTCGAGGAAAGGACGCGATGCCTCGTACATTACGTCGTTGTCAACCAAGAACATCGTGCTGTTGTGGACCTTGATCTTGCGCAGCGCCATGAGCTCGACTTCCGGGTCAAAGAATGTGATGCGGACTTCGACCCTGCCCTCCAGCGCCTTGGACGACTCCGCGATGTCCTTGCTGTAGGAGCTTATGGTCCCCAAGAAGACCTTCAAGGACCCGTCCGCGACCACGACGAGCGCAACTAGGCTTCCGCCTTGGAGTAGTCTGCTATGCTCCCAGTACGCCTCGCGCTTCTTCGCGTCCTTATCGCGCGCGGCGCCCTTAGGCGGAGCGTCTAACATAAGGCCGACGGTCAGGTCCCTGCGTTCGGCTTTGACGGGAGCGAACGTGGCGTTGACATACACCCGGAAGAAGACGGAGTCGAAACCACTGGTCTTGTATGCTCCACCTCCAGATGCGATGAGTTGCTGTAACTTGGTCGGTGGCCCACGAGACTTCTTCGGCTTCCCTGCGGCTTGCTGCATGGCGGTCACGTCGTTGTCTATGGTTGTGATTGAGGCACGGATAGGTGCACTGAAATCTGGGCGTCAGCCTGACCACCTCAAGATAGAGAAAAGTGTCCCGTACATCAATTCTTCGCGCAGGAGGCGGAACTGAATATCCAAGTGGCGCTCCATTGAGCTTTCCGGGAGGTGGTGTGGTGCGTCGGGCAGGAAGACCGGTAGGTATGGCTGATGAGGCGAAAGCAGCTCCTCATGAGTGGGGGCAACCCGAATTTGGGCAATATCTGCAAAGTCGTTGTCGTGTCTTGGTCCTTCAGGCCGGTGGTCACCGGGTGGGTCATACGCAGATCTGAGTTGCATGACCTTGGCCTGACGTCGCTGTTCAGCAGTCATGCCGGTGGCCTGCGGCCGGCCTCGGTTCTGGCCACGGGTAGACTCTCTGTCGACGATAGCAACAAGCCGGTCGACCTCTTCGCGGAGCTGGTTGAGAATGAGGCGTCGAGTCGCCGCTTCCGCGCCAGCGATAGCGTCTTCGAATTGGCGAGGGGTGGAGCTGACGTCCGCAGCCCAAGTGTCGAACCAGCCGGCCAGCTCGTTCATGAAGTCCTTAAGGTCTGGATGGTTCTTGATGGAGTCTTTGAAACGATTTAGGTACCTTCTCATAGATCAGCGAACGGACGATAGACCTAGGTGGCACAGACTCACTGTAGAAATACGGTTGTCAAAGTCTTGAAGACCATGGCTCCGTCCAAGTCTATTCTTTGGTTCGTTGATGAAGTATCTCTCCATGTTTTGGCAGCAACCATGGCGCCTACACATGAACGGATTGTGTTCTGAACATCCTCATAGTTGTGCTCGACGACGGTGTAGAGGTGACTGCGATGTCGTCAGCCACCCGAGCAGCTATGAAGACTTTATGCAGGCTTACTTGATATTCTTATGCAGAGTGCTCTTGAGAATAAGATCGGAACTCATGAACTGGAGATCTCAGTCAGCGTACGAAGTTATGTCATCATCGAGACATTTACCTCAAACATAGGGAAATAGCCCGCTTGGAACGAAAGGGTAGAACCCCCATGCGCAGCGCGATAGCTAACTGGCTGAAAGTGTAGAACATCGCCGATGCGAAGTATCCCGTCGCCCTGCAACGCTAGCGGATCAGTCGTCAATTGACAGTGATAGCAGACTAGGGGACGTACATTGACAATGGTGTCCAAGAATGACTAGAACACGGTCAAATATCACGTAAAAGATAACTTTGAGAAGGGAACGAACCTGGGCGTCCTCCGATTTCTAATAGAGTCGCCATCAGCCAGTTGCCAGCTGGAGACAAGTTGTGGTACATACCCAGGATTTGTTTCGGTCATTGACACTGGACAAGATCTGCGCAAACGCCTGAACTTGCCTAGCGGAGTGGAAATTGTAGTTGTCTCGTAAAAACGGCCGTAGATTGTTGTGTGCTTCAACAGGATTGCTCATGTGGCGTAAGTCTGAAGAGGTACCCGTATGTGCAGCAAGACCTTCCGTTGAGAAGAAATCAGGAGGATTGGAAACATCATCATGAGCTGGGGGAGGTGCGGAGGAATCAGAGCCAGCAGGTGCATTCGGGCCTTTCGTGTGCGAGAACTTGCAGTCGAAAGCGCGATTGCAACTGCCGGCTGTATAGTACAATCTGCATACTCCCGGCGGAACCTGCGCATTTGTTGAAGATTGCCGCGTTTGACCTGGAGCTCCTTGTCTTCCACTGCTTGAAGGCGTATTTTCGCGAGGGGCGCTGCCAGACGACGCAGCGTTGCCCGCCACAACATGGGAAAATTTGCATTTCTTGCCATACCGACAGCGGCCGGTCTTGCGGAAATCGTGACATACCCCACGAGACTGTTCAGCCATGCTCTTTGTGATTTAGCGGTGGTGGAAGTGGTCGTAAGTACTGGGGGGATGGTAGTTGGGGGAGAGAGATTGGAATCGGCCGCCTCGTATGCGTACAGACCCATATATGTGTGCGTATGTTTGTTCCTCGTCCTCTTCGGCTGAGCGGCATACCGCAGTCTGGCTGTGAATGATTGAACCTTGAGTTAGTTCCTCGA
The DNA here is from genome assembly GCA_024811115.1 of Terana coerulea. Classification (NCBI taxonomy): domain Eukaryota; kingdom Fungi; phylum Basidiomycota; class Agaricomycetes; order Polyporales; family Phanerochaetaceae; genus Terana; species Terana coerulea. The sequence goes on from JAKOGH010000757.1 coordinate 70,128, forward strand.
GGCTCGGTACGAGGGAAGTATGTAAGATGCTGACCAGATAGAGAATTTCGTTAGCGCGGGCACTGCCGGCTGGTGTTGACCTTTCAACATTGTTAGGCCATCTGTGCCCCAATATTCTATGTATTGGGCAATTTATTACTCCAGCGAATGCAAATTGTCGAAGTTGTGTCCAAGTTTACTTACTGGTCATGGGCGTTGTCACAGCATTGAAAACATCGCACGCGCTACGGGCCGCGATGACTGCGCTCAAGGCTAAGCGCTTTTATACTTGGCACGTGCCCTGTCTCTCATGATCCGCTCATTCCACTGCCAGGCTCGTTCTCACCAGGTTCACACTGCTCAATCCACACGCGATGGTAGCAAGAAGACCGGCGAACGCAGTGACCATAGAGTCACAGACGAGGATAACCTCCGCAGACCTTGTGCAAAGGGAGGGCGAGCTCGTCGTTGCGCAAGTATGTAAGAATAAATATGATTGATATGTTGTTGAGATACTCGGGGGCGCGACTCGCGAGAGGGGTTTCGTTCAGGATTCCCAAGTGCCGATGACTCGAAAAGTAGAATTACCCGTAAGTGTTCATTCCTGAGTATATATGCTTCTTGGATAAAGTCCTCGACTTCTCCGCAGGGTACCAATCTTTCCCCCATGCCTGCATACACAGCGTTCCTGAGGACGGCGACTCCCTCGAGCACCCTTCGGTTCTGATCATGCACTCTCTGTCGTCTCCGCATGGTCCCTCTTTCACCCAAGAGTCCCTGCCTCACTACATCCCCCGGTTAATGTTGTGAATAACTGCTAAGGTGCGATCTGCTCACCTGTCATTTGCGCCGTAAGCAAGGTTCCCTCGGTTTTCTGAAAGATGCGGCAAACAGATCGGGGTCGTGCCGGAGCTCTTGCACATGCGTGATGTACCTGATCCCGAGGGAGAACGGGACTCTCGCCCACTGCCGCGGGATCGCAACCCACGCCGACGCTTTTACCTGCCTCGCGGGCCTCGCGAGCGCGAACACGACGTGGTCCCGGGTCATATCGACGATATCCTTCACCACGAAGTTGCCTGCCGTGTGGCTCACCGTGACGAGCCTCCCGACGGACACAATGCATGCCAGCGGCTGGAGCAGGATCAGCGGCGCTTGCAGTGTCGAGGGCATCGTCGGGAACGTCGGGATGACGCATGGATTGCCTAGCGAGACCGTTGCGGCGGTATCGAAGGTTGGGTGCGGAGAGACGTGAAGGTGGATGAGTTCTGCCTCGGGAAACCCCTGGCAGGTTGACGAGTACAATTCTTGTTGTTCTTCCAGGTTCAGCGCGTGGAAGGCTGGCAGGTCGCTGACTTTCGGGACCTGCTGTGTTCTAAAAGTTAAATTCGTTTAGCTGCCGCCGTTTGTTAGACGCACCTTCATTCGAGAGACATTGGACTGCATCTGTAGCTAGCTGAACGGGCGGATGTTGCGCTGAGGCCGTGTGTGTAAACGGGGGAGCGAGAGGGAGGGGTGTGTTCCCCAGTGCCGGAGGCTCGTATATATAACGCTGTACGTTCGGCTCGCTTGGGTGAGATGTCAGTGGGCCGAGCTGCAAGCGACCTCCGTGCCTGCAGGCCAGCACATAGCCGAGTTCTGGGCCCTGTTGGATTAGATGAGTGGTGGAAGTGGGGATATATCCACACGCAGCGACCTGCGAGACGATTACATGAGCAGTACACTACTTGAACTATGGAGCGCGACGCAAGTCCGGTAAGAAACCGGGAGGGGCACAGAGAGTACGATTGATGCAAATGATAACAAACACACAGACAGGCCAAATGCGACAACTATGAAAGAAAGGACAACAACAGGCATGAGTTAGAGATAAATAATGGAAGGTGAGTGGATGGGTATGACTGGGAAAGTGGTATGTAATGAAGGCTGAGTGCATTTCGAGAGGGACGGAATGACAGCCGTCCCAAGAAGAGGCTCAGATGCAAGGCGCTGTGGGAAGCATGTGTTTTGTGGTATCTCGGCTGCAGCGTAGTAGCCTCGACCAGTTCTCGGGATTCTGCGGCCGCATGGCAGATACGTGGAACGTTAGAGTAGAACCTGGCGAGCGTGCACAAGGTCCTCTTCCACCGCCAACTTTGCATCCGGGGTCAGCGACAATGCCAACATCGAGGGCACGATCTCCATGTAGGTGACCGAGTGCAGCCGCTCCGGAAGCTCTTTCGCAGATGATAGAGGTGTATAGGGGGTCCGCGGCGAGCTCGAAGACGACGATGATACGGAAGAGCAATACGAGCGGGACGACGGCGGTAGGAGCGACTGGTACGATGAATCAGGCGACATGGTGCTGACGTCGTCTGCGAAGCGCAAGTGACTGGGTGCACGTGAGACAGACGACTGGAGGTCAGCGCTGTCGAGGTCGAGTTCCATTTCGACAAGAATGTCAAAGTCGCGCTGGAGTTCGCAGAGGAAAGCCTGGTACTTCTCGTGTGGAAGGGCGTATGGGTTGTCGTGCACGAAAGACCTAAACAAGCGAAGTCAGTGTCGGTATTGGCAACAAGCTGGATAATGACTACTGACCTCATGATTTCTACTTGCCTCACCGCTTCCTGTATATGAGCACTCGCATCCTCCTCTTCTTGCTGGGCAAGCCTGCGCAGTAACTTCACATACGACGCCCGCGCCCAAAGGTCCGTTTTCGGAGGCAACTTGCCCCGTCGGCCGCAGATGCCGGCCAACCGGTGCGCCTTAGGTGAATCAAAGGGGGTAGGGCTTAACGAGACCGTGCATGCAAATGTCGGAGACGAGCTTGAGATGACAGGAGAGTCGAACCGGGGTGGAACATCAAGCCCAAGCGCGTTTTGAGTGGCCGCGCAGGCAACGCCGGGAGTGACAGCGGGAGATGGAGTTGACGCGCGGGACCGGGAAAGTGCATCGTACAGCGCAAACGCACGCGTGAATAACGTCAGCGCCTCAGCGTCCCGTACGTCGTCTGCGGTGCCGTCGGAGAACATTACACTCTGCTCGAGCTGGAATGACTGGGAGGATGAAAACGAGGCCAGACCCAGCGGTGAGGGACTTTGAGGGAGAAGGTCGGGAGGAGGAGCGGCGAGCGATGCGGCCAGAAGTAGCGACGCTAGGATTTCTGAACACTGCGTCTGGTCCGCTTTGACGGAAGGCGAGTCAAGCAGATAACGCAAGTAAGGCTCGGCGGATGCGATGAGGGATGGCTTCGAGCTCTGCATAAAGTAACAGAATATTCAGTCAAGCGTGAAAACTCACCCCAAGGCGCATGTGCAGCGGGGTCGCAGTATGAAGTTCGGACCAAAAACACACCTTCAGGAACATGACCAACTGCCAATAGCACTTCTCCAGTGTGAGGTTCAACTTTGCCGAGATAACTTCCTCGTCCTCGTCCTCATCCTCAATCACGCCCAAGTCGCGTCTCTGGTCCTCCGTCCCGAACTGCACCTCATAAATGTAGTCTTGAAGGGAGTCGATAGCTTGCTGCTGTTGGGAGGGCGAGAGTGAATCCTCAAACCGCGTCCGAAAGTGCGGTGTGAGGATGCTAGCGGACATGTTCACGTCGACACTTTGAATAATCCAAGTGTATGTAGGTGAATTCACCCGCGGGGGAGTGATATGCTGGGGTCGTTGCGGTAGAGGTGCGGAGGAGGTAACGTAGCAAAGGGGTGAAAGAGAGTGAAAGAACGAAAGCAACGAAGGAGAGGAGTTGAAAAGGAGCGGGTTGGGAGCGGATGTTCCGTTTGTGTCCGTGTCGTCGAGAGCGAAGTGAGATTAGCGCCGCCGCCGGATTCTCCGTCGGTTCCCGACAAATTTGATGCGCCCTGCCCTTCGCGGCATCCCGCTCGGCGCTCATTCAACCTTTCCTCCTCTCCGCTCATGTAGACTCGTACTAGTTTGCTTGCACTGGGACACTGACACAGGTAAATCCTTAACAAATCCTCTTTTCTTTTTGCTCACTTCTTAGTGCAGTGCAGCCGCGCACTGTCGCTGTAGCGCTACTGTGCTTTGCCAGCGTCCATCACCGTGATGAGCTGTCGCATGACCTGTCGGTTCTTTCCCGTCTCAAGACCTGTGTGCAAGCGGATGCAAATCAAATGCTACCTAGCGCGAAACAGATGGATACACAGCGTGTTGAGGTCAAATTTCAGCGGAGGTGCGGGGTGGTTGAAATAGTGTCTGGGCCTGTATTGTAGCTATCTGGCAGACGCGTGAATTACCCCTGGCTGCAGTATTGCTGCGGGGCTGGTGAATTATAGAGTCCAGATTTCAGCCAGTCCCAAGAGTGTCTGCCAGATTGTCTGCGGGGTGGTTGGTTCCTTCAGCCCGAGTAAATCTTATCTCAATCTTATCTCTCGGACTGATTGCTTGCCTTATTAGGAAAGTCTGCTGCGGAGTTTGAATCCGATCAAGGCGGTTGGCTGGCTGCACTTGGCTGCACCTTGGACTCTTCGTTCTCTCCTCGATGACCACTGTGCCCATGCCGTCCACCATCTACCCCAGCCCCGTCGTCGCACCCCGATGGACACAAGGCTGGGATCAAGAAGGGTATGTCTTCAGTCCTTAGAAGGTCCAAGTTCAGCGAGCAAGAAGTACTCACCAGTTGGCGCAGCTCATGCTTCAGCGCCCGTCGCGACGTAGCCCATCGATAACAGCAGAGAAATCACGAGAGAATGTGTGTATAGTACACAGTAAGCGAAATCATTGTATTCATGGTCTTTTCTCTCACTAGGTTACGCATATAGTGACCTTCGGCGTCGAAAACCCTCGGAGGCGGTCACAACGGTACGTGCGCTTTGCTCTTGTACCTTGGCCGTCCCCGTTCACTTACCCCATCTTTTGTCAGGTGCTAATCCTCGTGGAATTTAGCTTGGATAGTGTGAAGATTAGTGAATGTGGGCTTTGTGCATGAGGTGCATGACATATGATAATGCCGATGGCGCTGATTTGACTTGTTTTTCGCAGATCCTACAGTGTTACTTGCTCATCATCATGCCTAGTTCCATCTTTGACCAAGCTTAACTCAAGCTGAGCTGAAGGAGTGCTCTGCTCAAACCCTGGGAGGTGACTACAGGTGAGTGAGCAGTTCTAGTAGGGTATAGCGGGCAAAGGCGGACTGTATGCGCTCTTGTAACATCTAGCTCCCTCCTATACTCCCAATTTAATGCCTGTACCCTCAATGTATAGTAGTCTAGTGGCTGGTTGAATATAAAATGATTTTGTGCTAATATTATGATTTATTGTGGATTTATGCATAATTACTGTACAAGGGCGTCAAGAGGGCGCTAAGGCCATCTGGCAGCAGTCTTGCGCCCGTCTTGCAACGCACGCGCCAGATGGCTGAAATCTGGCAGCTGCGGACTGGTTGGAATACTGGTTGAAATCCGGCCAAACACCTATTCCGTCACCGCACCGTACCCACCGCTGCGGCATGGTTGAAAGACGGCCGCGCAACCACTCCGCAGCTGCGTTGAAATATGACCTCAACACGCTGTGATAGCCAGATGGATAGAGCAAGTAAGCTTTTCACCTGAGCCTTGGCACTGACCCTTCAGCTGACGTCTGTACCGCTCAAACCCCTCATTTCCGCTGGCGTCTGTGAGAACTACCATCATCCAGGGTGTTTCCTTGAGTCTGGGCCGGAGAAAATGCTGTGCCACGTATGCGGATACGGAACTTCAGATCGTGCCTTCCGCAGCTATACGCCTGAGTAGGGCTGCAGTTACGCCCGGACCTTGTGAAACGGGGCACTTTGGGACACGTTATGAATTGGTTATGGCTGCGGTAAGCACATGATCCTATGGCGTTCTTACGTGAGCTGTGACGTTTCTGTTCGAAGGTCTGGCCGCACAATAAACAACCATCCGGCATCGAACGTGCGTCGCTCTGAGTAGTTGCACGGGCGAAGCGCCTCTCATTCACAGGCTGTAGCCCCTGCGAGTCCTCGTCTGATCAATTTACGACACCTGCGAGCAGTTTCACTTTTGCGAGGACCTTCCCTGTTGGTAAGTCGTGTCTTGGCTGCATGAGTATTCCTACCATAGCGTGAACATCACTGTGAGAAGACCACTACCTAGTGCGACATCAATTGTAATGTACGCAACATTGCTATCGGTCGAGGGCACCTGGGTTCAAAATAATGTTTAACCACTCCAGAATGTGTTTATTTGACTGATACAATATCAGGTGGTATTTCTGCGCAGCTTTATCCGCTTATGTGAATGGTTTAACGAAGTACTCGAGGTCACTCAACCGAACCCGAGCATTTTAAGCCGGAAGGCATCTGCCGCGAATGATGATTGGCGCCCGCGCCACAAAGCCGTTGCACGGGCACCAATAAGTTGAAGGGTGCTAGGCGACCCTTTAGGTATCGGATCGCCTTGTCTGAGCTCACGCTCCTTAACATTTGCTTGGCGAGCATGGCTAAGAATGTTTTGCTACAACAGATATAACATTGTGCTCTGTCTTCACAGTTCACTTGCTCGTTCTGCCGATTAAGTAAATATTGCTGCAAGACCTACTGGGCCTTGCTGAGTTACCGCAAGGAGGCGTGGTTTTACTTGAGATAGGCATATAATTTCTTGAGATATGTGACATGATGCTGCATTTTTGACAAGCTGAATATACCTTCCCGTCTCCTTAATGCCAGTGGCGGGCGCTCGCAATACTGCTAAACCTGCCAAATGTGGATGGAAGTGTTGGGCGTCTACCCTTGGCGTTTAACCTGGGGCGGCCGCTTTGCAACTTGTTTCTCTGAGGCCCTCTGACCCTCTCCATCACCAGGTGAGCGGATTCGACTGCTGCCCGAGCTTAGTAACTCACTCATGGTCTACTGTAGCTTGCACGGACGCAAGGACCTCACGGCAACCCAGACGACGCACCTGAATATTTGTGCGGTGCACAGCCTTCATGATGATCTGGCATCACGCTTGGCCATGACTCATGATTGGGGATTGTCACATCGGACTCTGTGCTTGAGCGCAACTCGCTGGCTGCAGCATACAGGCAATAACCAACTTTTCCGGAGCACAAATTTATACAGTGGGTCAGTCATAGATAGCACAACTCAGTCGGGATGGTCTTCCTCTGCAGCCTGTTCAATGCGTTATTCACGGCGTCAGATGCTGCTACTGACCCTGAAGTCTGCCTCGGCCAAGATCGTCGTTTCACACGTCGATCATGCACATGGATGATACATTAACTCGGGCTAGAATTGGAGCAGCTCGGTAACGAGGGCCAAGTCAAACTCGACGATCGTGCTCAACTCACGGGTATATAAGCCCTCGCGGTGGGACGGTAGACCCCAGCTCTCGCGCTCCTGGTTTTCCTTTTCTCAACACCGCTTTTCCACATTCTTTCAGGTACCGGCTGGTAAGTATCTAGCATGATACACTGCCTATAGCCTCCTTCTGATTAATCATAATGCTAGCCTGCGTTCGTTTATTTTTCTTACGACCGACTTTATTGCCCGAACCGGCCACTTTCCTTACGTTCACGCCCTTCTCCCACCGATTTACCTTTTCATCTCCAACGAATTACCAACAATGTACGCCTCAAAGCCCATTGTAGCTCTGATCATTCTGGCCTCGTCAGTTCCTGCCTTTGCCTGGCCGTACGTGACCTTTATTGCCTCTTGCCCGTCGGATGTTGAATTCAATGGCTACATTCACGTAGGATTCTTCCATGGGGCTCCAGGGAGTTGCATCCCAATCTCATGTCTCGCGAAGATCCCGCGAAGCTTGTAGCTCGCAAGCCGAACAACGAAGTTGACATCCCTGATACCATTCCTCCGTGGGTGCTCTCATGTGATCCATATTGCGATATCATGCGCTGACTCCGCGTGCAGTGTCCATACATCCGTGTCCATGGGCAGTGGCTCTACTCAGAGTCATTTCACCGCCCGTGTACCTTCTGCGTCCGCATACCACCCTCCAACCATGACTCTGGCGCACTACCCCACTCTCAAGATCATCGTTCTCGTGAGGCAAAGCTTGTCGAGCTCATGGCCCGTCGCAGCCAAATTGGTGTGGACGACTCCGCGGCACTCGGTTTTGGCTTTAGTGGCCAAAGGCATTGCGCATCTTCTCCAGCGGCAAGAGCTGGACAGAGAGACTGCACGTCGGGAAAAGTACGTTCATTATTGTCCTGTACACGTGTTTGGACGCTGATTCTCATCGCTCTATAGGACTGCTAGCAAGGCTGTTGCCCTGGCTTTCCTTCAGCACCTGGCACGGAAAGCGAGGAGTCTCAACGACCTTGATTAAGATCATCGACAGGTCCCTCAAATTTTCATTCATGGGTTCGAATGGCGAATTCGCGGCGGAGCCGCTCGTCCTTCAATGCAGCCTCGATCCGTAGACCGCCGGCCATCATCGCTCCGTGCGACACGGGTGACTACTAAGAGTAGACCGCCAACGTTCCCAAACCGTTGGAGTCCTCTACCCACTGCCACACATATTGCCCCACACTACGGTACTGCCGAGAGGTTGCGCTGCCATCCAAGGGTAGACTTGCCCTGCGCGATCCTATCGCTGCTACTTGTGTTCCATCAGGGTAGCATAGGCTCACCGTGTAACCGGATTGCTTCGCCTTCGACATGCTGGAGTCCAAGCATGATTGTCATCACGGATGGTCATGGAGCTTGTCGAGTCATTGGGTCTCTTCCTGATTGCGAAATTGCGAACATGGGTAAGTATCATTTGTGCTGCATGGTTGAGGAGCCAGTTCCATACGCAATAACTTGAAGATGTCGATCAGACGCACTTATGTAACCAAATCTAAGGTAGTTCCTGATACCTGGGCACTTCCGACATACTCCCATCACTTCTGTCCGCGCTCCGAGGTGCCGTTCGCACAGTCTGCAGTTGACATAGGTCAACCATCTTACTTCTGCAGGGCAGTGCGTGAAAGGAACGCGAGCCACTGTTTGCATAAGTAAGTGCTTTCGCACGACATCTTTCATGGGTTAGTTCGGACCGACAGTGAAATCCAACGTAAGTAGATTCGCCCTTATACCAGCATCCGATCTCTACTCGGCCGTCAATTCGCAGTTGCTTCCATTGCACTCATTCTCCCTCATTGGCCTTGCAGCGTACTTTGCCGCTTCTTGGCGTCTCCCACCTATGTCTTATTCTACGCAAGCAACACCTGCAATAGCTAGCGAGGTTGGTAGCACGCTCGGCATCATGTACGTCGAAATCGTTATCATGCGCTGGTTCAGATTGTCTAACGCCCTGCATAGTCAGAACGATGACTGGATGCTGGCGTGTATTGCAAGTACGTGGTACCACATGATTCAGTTTCAGGTGCTAAACGTAATGCTGTCCAGCACTTATTCTGTATGAGTATATTATTACGTTTGAGCGAGAGATCGAGGCCGTCTGGAAGAGGCAAGGATCGTTGTTATCTTTACTCCTCATCTCGACTCGCTGGACGTTGTTACTGGAAGCGATCGTATTATTACTTCCGCCACCTCAACAAGAGGTACGAAAAGAACTCAATGTCAAGTCGCGGCTGATAGTGACGGGCTGCCTTTAATGGACAGAGACAGTGAGCATATTCAGTTTATCATCGCAAGAGTACGCATACTTGCGTGATCCTGACAGCACGATCTCGAAATAGATGCAACTGGAGTGTGCTGTTAAATGTTATCGCCGAATCGATTGGATATATCCAAGCAACAGGTGCGCTTGGCGTTTTCGAAAGGTGCTGGACAACAATCTCACGGCAAGATCGACACTACAGCCATTTCGGCATTGAGAGCATATGCCATCTCAAATCGGCGCACCCGCGTATTTGTCGCGGTCCTAGTGCTTGGTCTGTTTCCTATAGCTCTCCGCGTCGTGAGTTCCTGCATGGCTGATTATAATGGTCACCGTGCTCATGAGATGCAGCCTGAGTTCCAGATCGCGCGGTCCTTGATTACCATGCCATTCATCGGCCATGGATATAAACTGTGTGTTCAATCTGAACCAACACCCTTAACGCATGAAGCCATCCGGCTACAAGTCATGTAAGTACGCCAGTACTCTCTACCGGGGAACACTATGTGCTCATACACGCTATGTTGCTCCTGCCAGATGTGAGTTCTCAAGCGCTCCGGATCCCAGGGGAATTGAGACAGACCCAGGACGCAGTGGCTTGTGTTTCCCGCGTACCCGTCATCATAGCCGAATGCATCGTTATTGCGTTTACATGGTCTTCCAGCGTACCGTCAGCGGTCTGCCCTGGGAATGCACGCTAAGACTTCCGTTTCGCACTGGCTGCTGAAGAATGGTGAGCACGTATTGAATATCACTGCCATTTAAGCCTAATACCTCGCGCTTTAGGTACTATTTACTTCATGTAGGTGTCTTCGTGAACCAAAAAATGCGCCACTGCTCAATCCAAGGTTCACCGTCAGAATGATCCTCCTTCTCAACATCACTCAGACCATCACTGGCACTGTGAGTCGCCGGGTGAGTACAGTACTCTCGCTCTATCTGGGACGTTCTAAGGCTCTTATAGGATACATCCGTGGTGGTGGGTGCCTTTCTGGATAGCCTGGTAAGCGTTCAGTCGGTTCGAGGCTGTGCGCCATGCACTAAGTGTACTATCCACAGCCGCCAATCCTCCTCTGCAGATTCATGATGGACCTGCGATTACGTCTCGCCAAGCCAGATTGGTCTGAGCGGTTTTCGATCTCAACATTGATCTTCGGAAGTTGGTCGGCCCATCTGGACGAGTTTGCGCTGCCGATAGATGACGGCGTGGCCAACCACCTTCAAGATAACCGCAGCTCCGAGTCTGAAAGCTCGTACAATAACTTAGACAATGCTTCAGGTTGCGAGGATATCAACGTGAACAGCATACTACAAATTAATTTACCACATAAATAAATTGCCGTAGGCTGTGCTCAAGTTTGACGTGTTCTATCTTCTGTTGTTTGATATATAGTCGATATCCATAGCATGTACACAAAGTACAATATAAAAGTCTGCAATTGGTCTGCTCGTGTGCTGTTCGAATACTTTCACATTCCCCATTCTTCGCTTGGTTCCCAATGCATTCTCACACCTCCCGCTTTGTGGCCCATAACGTTAACTCGGGGCCGAGGTAATGCGGGACGAAGCATTCCCTCCACTTGTACTCTTCCGGGCTACAGTCACACCAACATCAGCAAGCATGTTGCCAGGCACTCATCAACAAACTCACCTGCCCGTACGAAGTTTCAGGTCGTATCGTCTGAACAGATGCGCGAACGCCAGGTACAGCTCGCAGTACGCCAGGCTACACAATTGAGCGTCAGAAATTAGAAACGTTCGATCATTGCAAGTAGGCTAGGCGTACTTGATACCAGGACAGCTCCGCGGGCCCTTCGAAAACGGGATCAGCCATGTATCGAGTGCGCGGCTGCTGTCGGCGTCGAGCCAACGTTCGGGATCGAGCGTACGCGGCGACGGAAACAGCTCTGGATTCCAATGGACGAAAATGTTACTCATTCCGACGACCGTCTACACGCGCGTCAGTCAAAACTTAGACTCGCACTAACGGAGAAGGAATCTGGCGTACTCCGCCGGGAATAAACTCGTTGGAAATACATGCTCCCTTGGACGGAACGATCCGTGGCATGGGCGACACTACGCCATGACTGTTCCGCAACGACTCCTTCACAACTGCACGCTGCACAAGTGTTATCATCAGGTTAGGATTCAGCTACCAGGGTTCAACAGCGCACCAGGTATGGTAGGCTCTCCAGCGTCTCATAACGCGGTGCCTCCTCCAAAACTGGCCATGCCTCCTTCAACTCTCCGTATAGCCGGTCTTTTATCTTCGGATCGGCCAGGGCGTGAAGCGTGCCGAGTGTCAGGGCGTCACTCGTTGTGTCCGTGCCCGCGTACGCATACAGTAGCGCCTCATCCCTCAGCGATGTTTCTGTCAGCTGCTCGTGCGACGGGTCCGAGTCAAGGAACGCATGGAAGATCGTCGGATGGGGGCACTCTGCGAGGAACTGAGGGTCTTGTTTGGCCCTGCGGACTTGCGACTTCAGAACCTGTCGACGGCGCATACTATATGAGTCACGATACTATAGTTATGCATCAAGCTGATCGAGAAATGACTGACCTTCTGGAAATCTATCCATCCCTGAAGGCCTGGATTCAACCAAAGCACGAGCTCCGGTGGGCATACCGACATAACCCACTGGAAGAGCGGGAAGTGCTTGAAGCTCCACATGATCGGCTGTGCTGCATGCAACGTTTTCTCGTAGGGCGCGTCGAATCCGGGCGCGCTGCTCGCATGCGTACTAACCGCGAAGCACATCGAGCAGATCGTGTCGAGTGCAAGACAGCGGAAAGCGCGCCGGAAGTTTACAGGCTTCTGGGCAGCGACGTGTGCGTCGATGTTCGCAAACATCGTCTCCAGCTGTTTGACGGATCAGTCAGCATGTCTTTTGAGTGCTAGTGAGTACGCACGCAGTCCTGGAAGACATCTTGCATCCCGAGCACGGATTTTCGGGAGAAGATCCCCAGCGTGAGATCGCGCCGCTTCCTGGCCGTCTCATAGTCCGGGATCGTGAACGTAGACGCATTGTCCGCAAATATGTGATACAAGTCCATATCTTTGTCCCATCGGATTTTCGGGTTGTACAACTCATGGTAGGCGGAAGGGTTGGCGAAGTGGATCTGTTCAGTCGAAGGTCTGAGTTCACTGTGAACGGTTGCCAAGGTTGCAACTCATACCTCGTTTGGGCCGATTCTGACAATGTCGCCCTGCAAGACTTTAGTCGAGCTCAACAGTAAAATATCTGTAGTTATATGTGCACCGTATTTCGCATGTAGCTCAATCAGCTTTAAGGAGATGCTTCCACTCCGGAAGGCCTCGAACCACACCCTCCACCATATGGTTGCCGCGGCGAGCCTCGGGCCTGGGAATCGCGACAGTGGATGGAGGTAGACGTTGTAAAGGCTCTTAACTATAGACCATGCCGCGAAAGCGACGAGTAGGTGTGAGAGCAAGTCTCTCGCTGTTACGGGAAGAGGGAAAGTTTGTGCGAGCTTCTCAGCTATTGCCATTGGGGCTACGGCAAAGCAAGATGGAGAAGAGCGACGCGGAATAAAGCCCTCATATAGGACACGGTCTATCTAGGTTCAAACGTTAGTGAAGTCATGAGACATTTACATGCACGAGGAAGTGGACAAACGTTCATAGCAGAGGTGCGAGACTCAATGCGAGAAGGCACACTTAGCGTCTCGAATCGCGCCAAGCACTAAGGTTGGCTCTAACCAACACGCGTTCCGACTTCCACGAGTATGCCGTATGGGAAGCGCTTTGCAGAGCTCCCCTAGGCAAGAGGGAAAAAGAGGGTATGGCCGTCACACGCACCAGCACTGACGAGTCTGTCTTGCGGTTCGATGCATCCTGACGCCAAGGATCTTCTCACATTTCCTGACTCCCAAACTATAAATTCAGGGTCCCTGGGACGAGGTATAAAGTCCTGTCCCTTCTTTGGCTATGGCTAATAAACCTTGTGTATCAGCCATCTTCCATCTAATCATGCGTCTGTAGGTATGGCAGACTTACCTCCCAAAGGTCAAGTTCAGATCGCACCGCCTGAATAGGTTCAGCGTGCGCCAAACTGGGGCCAGTGCTGTTGGATATGATGTGCGGTCAGCGTGGCTGCCGACAGTTCCCGGGAGCATTGGCATACCAGTAAGCAAAGTTCGGCACTAGCGCCGCGGTGAGTACGGACACAAAAACTGGTCTAGAAGCAAACATGCTGAATGGGTCAAGAAGCCGCGGTAGTCGTAAGGTGGAGCGACGCGGGGCGCCGGTCGCGCTGGCGGAAGCAACAAGGTTAGCCATAGCGGTTCAGAAGCACCAAGACAAGACTCACCAACTGGAACATGGACCTGGTCTCATGCAATTGTCCGAAGGCATACGAAGCCGATAACGGCCAACAGGAGCAAGCAGAGAAAGTGCGACTGTCTTATTGCAACGGAGATTACAAGCAGAACAATATCCGCCCAACGTCTGCTGTCGCGATTCGCATCTATCTCACGCCGCGGCTGACCCACCAACTCCTCTCCTAGGCCTCAACGTCACAAGCAACGGGCCCCGCGCCGACACGAAATAGTCGTGTAGCGTGTCCGGCCAACCCGCCCAGTCGAAGCCGTCCGCGAACGCGAACTCGAACCGTTGCAGCAGCGCGCTCGCGACCATCAACATCTCCGCGCCGCGCGAGGTGGCGCCCGACGCAGTTCGCGGGCCCGTACGAGAACGGGATGAACGCCGCGCCGTTCTGGCCGGGGTAGGCGTTCGGATCGTGCCAGCGGTCGGGGTCGAAGACGGCGGGCGACGGGAAGTAGCGTGGGTCGCGGTGCAAGACGTAGGGCGGGATATAGACCTGGGCGCCTTCGGGGACGAAGCTGCGTAAGGTGCGTGTGAGCATGCTGAAGTGAACAAGGTAGCGCGGCGGCGTACATTCCGGCAACCACGCGGCCACCGGTGCCTTTGAGCACCTCTCGCGGCCCTCCAGTCTGCACAGGCGGCGCCAATCGCAGGGTCTCATTCCTTTCAGTCCCGTCAGTCAGGCCGTAAGCGCCGCTAACATGGCATGAGCTCACTCACAAACATGCGTTCAGATAGCTGAGATCACCGTGCTTCGAAGCGTCCAGGGCATCTTCTCCCGGCGGGTACACATGATCAACTTCGGCGCGTACCTGTTCGAGATGCGCTGGGTTGCAGAGCAAGAACCAGAAGAGGCTGACCATCGCGCTCGACGTCGTGTCCGCACCGGCGATGATAGCGAGGACACCTAATGCTCAAGCCTCAGCCTCGACTCCGGGGAGAAGCTCATGAAGAGAAATGAACTGACCGTCCGAGGCCACATTCAGCAGGGATGGCTTTTCCTTCTCCATGCCCGCATCATCTGACTACACGGCGTCAGCAACCACTGAAGTCATTGTGCAATAGGCCCGCGGCGTACGAGGTGGTACCACAGATCCTTCGTGGCAGAGCCGCGTGTCGCGCGGGCGTGCGCAAAGTCCCGTCCAAACTTGCGCAAGGTCAAGATGTGCTGCGCGACGGAGGGAACGTACCGCATGAGCGGCGCCGCCCACGGTATGTGCGAAGCCATAGACACTGCGCTGCAAGGCAACATTCGTTATTACGACGACGCGGTAGAGATAACAATGCATACATACACTGCGAAGCGCTCAATAACGCCCCAAAGCCCAGCGTTGTCCCCGCCATCACGTAGCATCTCGAAGCCACCACCGAAACTATGGTAGAGCATGTCAGCGTCGTGGTGTTGATCAATCATAAAGGGCACACGCACGCCATATCGCCCATAAAATCGAATCTGCCATATACAGTTCAGTTCCTGGGTTCGCAGGTGGTCGTGGCCAGGGAAACTCACGTAAAGTATCCTATCCACGCGGTCAGGTCAACCACGCCCGAGATGCCCTCCAACCGTTCGATCAGCTGGTGCAACCGATGCGCGATAATGTCTTCGTATTCCTTCAGCGAGTCCGTGCTCATGCCCCTGTTCCACAGCCGCCGACGGTTAGCGTGCTCCTCTCCGCTCATCGCGATGAGGTTGCTCGGCGCGTTTGGGTCTTTCCTGGAATCGTAGTCTGCGTGGCTACAGCCTCAGCATAGCTGCGACAGTCAAAGAATAACGCATGGGACGCACAACGGCCCTTCGGCAGTCCTCCAGAACCTAGGACGGCAGGAATGGCGTCGACGTCCACTATGGAGATGTCGTTCGGACCTGTATCATTGGTGAGCAACGAGTAAGCATACATCCATGATTTGACGTGCCTATGCGTACAACAGGCCCGTACTGCTCGTGCAAGCGTTTCATGAGGGTATGCTGATGGCCGGTGTAGCTCGCCCAAACCCCCATCAACTTGGTCACCTTGTGCAGCGTGGGGCCAGGGTATTTAGCCAATGGATGGAATGGCGAGATGCGGTAGAGCGATATCGAGGTGCCCAGCGTCAGGAGGAATGCGGCGTACACGCCGGCAGCGGTCCATAACGTGTAGCTTTGGGAGAGCACGACCAACACGGCTGGACAGCTTAGTATGAACAACACGAGGGATGGCTGCACACGACGCGGTTCAAAGTAGTGGAATATAATATGGACAAGCTGGCGTCGATCACTTAGCAACTTCTGCCATGCACGAGACCGTTGTATGCGCACCAAAGCTAGCCCAGCAGACGCAAGCCTGCCCGCATTCTCGTCCAGCATCCCGGCCTCCTGAGTCCGTCTCTGTGTCCCCTCGCGCGCAGGTGTTGGGGTGATAACGCAGAGCTTGCAGCGGCGCTTCAGGTGAGAAGTAGGAACGGCGAAGCACCGCCCCCGCCAAGGCAACGGTGAACGCTTCGTGTATGGAAACAGCTGACGATGGGCGCCCATGATACCGCCGGCGAGGAAGCCTATTTGGTCCGCGTCAGCTTCCTGTGCCTTCGCCGCATCATGAGGGGTGACATGCGTGGTAGGGAAAGAGAGGTGCTTACATCTGCGCGCCCGCCGCCGGCCTGCATGTGCCAGGGCTCCTCTGCGCCGGCGGTGATGATGCGATGTTGTTCTCGATAGTTTCAGGCTTGCGTGCGACCAGCGTGCTGTCAAAAATATACATTCGGGTTACATGGGTTGTTTTGCGGTTGGAAGAGGAATATTGCTTTATAACCTGGTTTAGATGTTGGACGAAGATCACCTCAAGGCGAGCGGGTGCTGTGCCAACGGTGGCGAGGGAGTATCAGACGTGGTCTATTCGACATGAGGATGTTCAGATGCAGCTCGAACGGTTAAATGGTTAAATCGTTCTGCCCGAGGCCGACAAGCGAGGAATGGGACGCACCGAGGTCGCATTGCTACAAGCTTGCCGCACATCCGCTCGACCCTCCTGCTGCCACGTCCCTCTCTGCCATGCATGCCCTCCACATTGTTCTTGTCCTGGAAGCTGGGACAGAGTGAAGCCGTTCTGGACGGCTGTGGTAATCTTCCCTCCGAGCGCAGGTCAAGTTCATCGAAACGCGAGTTTGACGTGTGAGTAAGCGAAGTCCAAAGAATTCCTCTCGGGGGTTCAGAATCCTTGTCAGGAGGCGGGAGCACGGCTAGATGTGCATTCTGCCAGTGTTTTGAACGGGTGAGCTCGAGCGCTGAATGAGATGGTGGTGGTTGCCGTCGAAGTCTTCAGCCGAGTTCACTTCGGAGCAAAGCCGCTCAGAGCCGCGTATCTTACCAGATCAGGAAGGCGTCGGGTTCCGTGTGCTTAGCGCGCATCATTGTGACGCTACCACCAAGTAGGTAACGAGTCGGAAACCGACATTTACTGCGCCTTTACAAATACATATTTCGAGACATTTATGGAACATAAGAAGATTTCTCCACTGCGAGAGCTTCGCAAGCACTAATACGTTCGCATGATTCGTCCTGAATTGAATGCTTCTCACTGAGCAGGGCGCTTCCGCCCATCCACCCGCACAGAGCTCAGCGTGTCCGGATCGCCCTTTGATGCCAGGGTATCCTATGAAAAAGACTAAGCATCGAGCCTCTAAAATAGCACCATAGCTCACCGCGTTCTGGCCGTGCCGAATGTTGATGACATCGTTGTCCATTGGACGCTGCAGGTCCTCAAGATGGACGGAGACTACCTGTGGCCCTTGGAACCGATCCCGTACATTGTATCTGCAGGTCATCCATTAATATGACAGTAAAATTTTCTACTTAGCGTATCACATACGATGCCATGAGTGAGTTTGCGTATACTAGAAGACATGTCACGGTCAGCTTCGCCACTGATGGAAAAATACTGTATGCTTACGCCCGCCCATCGGAAGGTATACTGCAAGATTATGGCTCAGCAATGAATATAAGATTTGCGCAATCTGCGGAGATTACTCACAGGATATGAAGATTTGGTTGTTTGGCATAGAAGCACCCTGCGGCCATCTGAATATCAGCAGTCTCCACGACGCTGAAGTCAAACTTACCAAGACAAATGTCACGAGATCAAGCATACTACAAGATAATGGTAACGTTCCGTTCATGCAATATAGTTCAAATCACACTTGCCTGGTAACAAGGCCAGTGCTTATAGCATACATGATCAAGACGTTGATCAGCGACTGTGTCCTAGAAGAAATGTATAGTAAGCACGTGCGAAAGACTTTGCGCTGAGAGAGGCTGCGCGTGTACCTATGAAGTGCATGCCTGCGCTGCTTGAAAAGATACACATAGCACTGATGCAATCCCGAGGTCCGCGAGAACATCCAAGATGAGAGCGCTGTAGAAGAGCCACTGTCCGCGTTCGTTAATATTCATGCTTTGCGCAGCTATGATAGGGGTTGAGAACACACCGCTTGCTGAGGAAACAGTTTGAAGTTAGTGAGCCGGAAACTTGACGTGTGTTAGCACGCCACAATGCTTCAACAGTAAAATGAATGAGGCCTTACAGCTTGGCTACAGAAGCTTGCTCGAGCAGTAGGTATATCAGTGCTGTATCTTGCCGGCAGGTGTGTCGGGCACTCACTGAAACCAAGGCCTGATGCGGATTTGCATAAGGTCTGTCAGCAAGGTGCTTACAGTTATATGGTGGCTTCAAAACTCACAATCAGCGCTCAAGTAAACGGCAACCTATGCAGTGATTGTTAGTCATGAAGCGTAGGAGTACTGCAGCTAGCCTTACCAAGGGATATGTTACCCATTTGTTCCCCTCGCTCACTAGGGTACATATGAGTGACTCTATTATGACAAGTCGGACACAGACACGCACGTAGCCAGATGCGGAGCGTAAAGCCGCTGTACAGTTTGCCACGAGGATTAAAATCACTGCATTTCAGTTTGAGCATTAGAAACATATGTACCATTGAACGATAAAGTTAGACGTCTGGGGGAAGTATCAGGTGTTTGTCCGGAGCAAATACAGTGAGACGTACGACTGTAAGTAACGCAATAACCTATAGCATATTTAGATTGAGGCCTTTCGTTGTGAAACAGTAATGCTAGAAAGAAGACATACCGCCATACTCCTACAAAACATTCAAGTGACAATCCACGATAAGAGCTGGACCTTGTGAATGATCGTGCAAACGTACCATGGTACTTCTATAAGAGCCTCTAGATTTCCGTAGTCTGTGATGATCAAGCTGCAGGTTGCATCAATATCAAACTCGGCTCCTGGATATGAGTACATAAAAACTCACGAATAACCGGCGTGAATCGTAAAGATGATGTGCGCAGTGTTGAGCATCCATAACGCTAAGACCTGGACCGGCGGCTGGCTGAGATTTTTCTCAAGCAAGCCTTGTGGAAGGCAACACACTGTGTATTTCACCCCAGGATGCCGATCCTCAAGATGTTGGGAAAATATGTAGCACTGAAGGCACAAGGCACCATATAGCCTAAAGCCGGTAGTGTCAATGTGCGAACCAAAATGATTAGCTAAAGCATACATAGCCGTGAAAATAATGCCAAGAAATATGGCACCAAATGTTGTATCAAAGATGGTCATGGTGAAAGACTGAGAACTAATAGAACCTGTAGAGCCAATGGTTATGGCAGGGGATTTGACTTGGCTTTGTTCAAAGTGGCAGGCCAGGCAGTGCCTGCTTTTTATACATCCTCCTGTGGAAGGTGTCATGCATCACCTCCCTAGGTACGAAGACATGTAACTCACGGAGATAAACAAGAATGTGGGGCTAACTAGATGGTTGAATTGCGCGCAGCATGATGAGTAGATTTGTGATTCTAGCCGGAGAAGCATAGGACCTTGTATGTATGGAAAAGGACATACTTTTACGCCTACACAGCATACTCGTCAGCACATGATGTTCTGTATCACCGCGTTACTTACAGCTGGAAGCATGCGGAACATCGGGTTGGTGCCATCGGGCAGAGCAAACATGCCGCAGATGCAACCACAGCCTCGATAAGCCTCACCCTTCCCATGTGGACCTGACGATGGGAATAACAGCACAAACAGACTCTAGATTTAAATAGAAGTAATAAGCTTTGTTATGATATTTACGAGAAGACTGAACCTTACGTTGTTCTCCGCACACGGCGTTCTTTCTATGAATGCTGAGTGTCATAGTCCAGCTCCTGTAGAGATATAGCTGGGGCCTGGAGAAGCGCATCTTAAAAACCTTCCCAAACCAGACAGCCGAGAAGATGGGCAATATAGCCAGCACACACGTCACCTGCCCTTGAATGATGAGAAGAGAAGATAACAGAAAACAGATTTTCAATACTCACCACCCACACAGCGATCGGGAGGCTTGTTGACACTCACAAAAACCGAGTATTTGAAGTCGTCCATTTTTCAATGAGTGTGTGCGTGGAGAGAACTGAGCTGGAGAGCTAACATATAGAGGACGCAGACATTCGAGGTCATCAAAAGTTCAAACTAGTTGCGACAGGCGCTGGTTCCCGCGCATTTGTGGCGTGGTTTCCCGATTAATGACCGACGTATGTGATACGGCGGGTCCAGGCGCCCAAGCAAAAAGGTCTGAACTCTGGACCTTGGGTGGATGTCAGGATACGCGCACCGAGTGGCACGCCCAGCTTTATGCTGTCATGCAGGTATCAGGCCTTCAGGTCCTGAGCATCGCTTTTGCCTTCCAACATCGAAAGTGGGTGATGTCTCTGGTGGACTATTTCCGACATGAATGCGCACATCTTCACTATTCAGAATGCATGCTCATAAATTGTGACTGCCCTCGACGCGTGCATTCACGTGCAACACTTTCCTGTCCACCAAAACGCAAAGTCGGCCATCAAGGGTCCGACAGCAAGCTGCACGGAAGAAATTTTATGACTTACACTGCGCTGTAAGGCAACAGCCATTATTGCGACAACGCGGTTAGGATGACAGAGAATACATACACTGCGAAGCGTTCGAGAACGCCCCAACGGCCGGCGTTGTCCCTACTCCCTGCCACCACGCATCATTTTGAACCCGCCGCCAAGACTGTGGTAAGTCATGTCAGCGGGGAGGTATTGATCAATTGTAAAGGGCACACGTACGCCATGTCGCCCAGATCTCGGACCTCCTGCGTACAGGTCAGTTTCTAGCTGGTTCCGGGCAACGCAAGCGATCACGGCACAAGGAGCGCATAGTAAAGTATCATATCCACACCGTCAGGTCAACCATACCCATCAGCTGGTGTAACCGATATGCGATGCCGTTTTTGTATTTCTTTCGCGAATTGATGTTCTTGCCCCAGTTACACAGCCATCGTCAGCTGGCGTGTTCTTCTCCACTCATCGTGATGAGATTGCTCGGTGCGGTGAGATCTTGCATGGAGTCATAGTCTACAGGGTGATGTACTCAGTACAGCTGCAATCAAAAATACTGTAGCACATGGGACATACAGCGGCCTTTCGGCAGCCCTTCGAAGCCCAGCACGGCGAGATTTGTGCGAACGTCTACTATAGAGATGTCGTTCGGGCCTGCTCCAGCGATGAACAAACAGCAGGCAACAGCAGGCATACATCCGTGATATGGCGCATAGCAGGCCCGTATAGCAGGCCCGTACTTGTCGCGTAAGCGCTACATGAGGGTTTGCTAGGGGCCAGCGTAGCTCGCCCAGACCCCCGTCAACTTGGTCGTCTTGTACGGCAGAAAGCCAGGATATGTAGGCAGTGGATGGAATGGCGAAACCCGGTAGAGCGATATTGAGATGTGATGTGTCAGGAGGAATGTGGCTGGTCATTTAGAGACGACTTCTATACACGAGAATGCTGTGTGCGTACGAAAGCGAGCTCAACCGACGCAAGCCTGCCCGCCTTCTCATCCAGCAGTCTAACCTGCCACCTCTAACACCACTGGCGCACCGGTGTTGAGTTTGTAACGCAAAGCTTGCTGTGGCACTTCGTAGGAGATCACTGCATCATGAGGGGTGACGTACACGGTAGGAGAAGAAAGATGCTTACATCTGCGCGCGCCACCGGCCTGCACCCCTCAGGCGTGCCAGAGCTCTTCTGCGCTGGCTACGCTGACGCCTCGTTGTTCCCCGTGGTTTCAGGCGTGCTCGTGACTGGTGGGCTCCCGAAGAGATATCCGCTCGGATTACATGGGATATTTTCCAATTGCACCAGAAGATATCAGGGACATTGTTTCATTCTCTGGTGCAGATGTGTGCTGGACGAAGACCACCTCAAGGTGAGCGGGTGCTGTGCCAAGAGTCGGTGAGGGGGATCAGAAGTGGTCTATTTAAAACATGAGGATGTTCAGATGCAGCTCAGACAGTTGAACCGCCCTCCCCGAGGCCGACAAGTGAGGAATAAGACGCACCGAGGTTGGCAGATCGCATTGCTACAAGCTCGCCGCACAACCGCTCGACCCTCGAGTCACATCCCCCGCCATGCGCATCCTCCACAAGTTCTTGTCCTGGAACCACTGGGATAGAGTAAAGCTGTCCTGGACGGCTGCAGCCATCTCGTGACGGCATCCCTCCGTACACAGGTCAACTTCGGGTCAACTCCATCGGAACGCAAGTTTGACGGGTGTGTAAGCGAAGCGGCAAGCCCAGAGAACTCTTCTCAACGGATTGGGGAGCAGGGCAGACATGTACAGTTTGCGAGTGTTATGAAAGGGTGAGCTCGAACGTTAAATGAGACGGTGGTGGTGGCTGTCGAAGCTTCAGCCCCGGAGCAAAGCCGCTCGGAGCCGCGGACCTTACCAGATTAGGAAGGCATCGGTCCCCGTATTATGCTTAGCGCGCATCATTGTGGCGCCCCCACTGAGTAGGCCACGAGTCGGAGACCAGTGTTTATAGTGCTTTCACGAATATAAGACACGAGACATTTATCGGGCATGATAACATTTTCCTTCTGCGAGGACTTCGCGAGCATCAATACACTTGCGTGAGCCACCCTCCGTGTGATTCACTGAGCGGGGGCTTCCGGCCATCCACCCGCACAGAGCTAAGCGTGTCCGAGTTCATTGATGCCGAGGTGTCCTACAGGGAAGGAAAAGTAAGTATCAAGCTTCCAGAACCTTAAGGCCACTTACAGTGTTCGGGCCGCGTTGAATGTGTATGACATTGCCGTCCATTGGATGCTGTACTATGTCCTCAAGATGCACGGAGACTACATGCGGTCCCTGGAACCGATCTCGTACATTGTACCTGGGTTTTATCAGTAGATATGCCAGCGTGGGCATACATTGAAAGGATCACATACGATGCCATAAGCGAATTCGAGTATACTAGAGATCACACCGTTGTCAGTTTCGCCGTTCAGGAGAGAAGGTCATGGCTTACGCTCGCTTATTGAAAAGTAGACTGTGACATGGTAGCTCAGAGATGGATACAGAACTTGTGCAGTTCACGGGGATAGTGACTTACAAACCATAAAGACATAGTTATTTGGCATGACAGCGCACTGCGACAATCCAGGTATCAGCAGTTATTCACGACCATGGAGTTGGACTCACCAAGATGAGCATCACGACAGCGAAAATGCTAGATAAGTATGGTGATTTTTAGGTCCATACAGATCCAGTCAAGATCACACTTGCCTAGTAAGAAGACCAGTATTGATAGTGTATATAATCAAGATGTTGATCAACGAGTGCGTCCTGGAAGGAACGTGTGGTCAGCAAGTGCCCGCGTCACGAGAGGCTGTACCGTACCTACGAAGTGCGTGCTTGCGTTGTTTGAAGAGATACACGCATAACGCCGATGCAATCCCGAGGTCCGCAAGAACGTCCAGGACGATAGCGATAAAGAAAAGCCACTGCCCGCATTTGTCAACATTTACGACAAACACAGCTATGAGAGGTATGGCATACCGCCTGCTGAGCAAACTGCTTGAAGTCGGTGAGCTGGAAACTTGACGACTGTTAAAACGTCGCGTGCGTCGCAGAAAATGAACGAGAACTCACAGCTTGGCTCCGGAAGCTTGCTCAGCCGGTGTGTCTATCAGCCTTGCGCTTTGTCTGTGTGCGCGTCGGGCACTTACCGAGGCCAAAACCTAAGGCGCAACCGCGCAAGATCTGTCAGCATACTATCTAATCATCTGTACACTGTAACACACCAGTAGCGATCCAAAAGTGGCTACCTGCACAATAACCGTGAGCGGCGAAATAGAGTGGCGCTGTGGGGCTTACCAGGGGTATGTTACCGAGCGGTTTCTCTCACTCACTAAAATATTTGTGAGTGGCACTATCACTACATCTTCGACCTAGAACCTCACATAGCCAGACGCGTAACGTGAAGCAGCTGCACAATTCGGGACCAAGATTCAGTTCATTGCGTCTCTATGTCGATATCAAGAATGGGCATACCACTGAACAATAACTTCGGTAATTGTCTATGAGCAGTTTTAGATTCGTTTTGTGGGCAAATGCGGCGCAACATACGGTAATCAAGGCGACAACCTAAGGAATATTTAGACTGAGCTTTTTGGAATGGGACAGTACTCCGCAAGGGGACACATACCGCTATACTCCTGGAATATCCCGAGGCCCGAGAGGGAAGCCAAAATAAGAGTGGGCCTTGCCATCGGTCAGGCGAGCATGAACGCACCACGGCACCTCAGTGAGAGCCTCAGAATCTCCGTACTTTGTAATGACCAAGCTGTATATTTTATCAACACTAGGCTCGACATCTGAAGATACATAAACGCTCACAAGTAACCGGTGTGAATCAGGAAAGCGATGTGCGCAGTGTTGAGTATCCATAAGGCTATTACCTGCGCCAACAGCTCTCTGAGCTTGTGTAG
This sequence comes from Terana coerulea, assembly GCA_024811115.1. Lineage (NCBI taxonomy): Eukaryota > Fungi > Basidiomycota > Agaricomycetes > Polyporales > Phanerochaetaceae > Terana > Terana coerulea. The sequence goes on from JAKOGH010000757.1 coordinate 94,843, forward strand.
CAGACTAAAGCACAGACGACCGCGCACCGTGTATTTCGCCGCATAATGCCGACCGTCTAGACTTTGCGAGAAAATATAGCATTGAAGGCACAAAGCCCCGTACAGCCTGAAGCCGTTCGCGTCAGCGTAGGAGCCAAAGGAGTTGACTGAAGACGTACATGGCTGTAAAAATAATGCCGAGAAGCGCGGCACCGAACGTTGCGTTGGGGGCCATTTTGCTGTATTTCGGAGTAATTGGTGTCTTCGGGCTGGCGAGTGCAGCAGGGGATTGGATTAAAAACCCTTTATAACGGCGGGCTAGGCATATATCCCCAGAGTACGCATTATCCCTTGGAAAGCGTCATTCATCATCTCCACCGGACAGCAAAATCAGCAAACACTGACCACAGAGTTAGGCTCGGATGCCCGGTGAGCCTTACGGCTTAGGCTAGCGGAGTTGTATTGGTAGATTAGTGGTTGCAGCCCTCCACATGAACACACCGTTCTAGAGCACGAGTTACTCGCATAAGAAGAGAGCTCTAAGCTCATTCAAGGATAAGCAAAGCCGCGCTGACGAAAAACACTCGCTCATACAGGACTGAGGTAAACGGGTATTGCGGAAGGCAGAGTGTATTTGCGTGCCAGCACCAGACGTCCAGGAAATACGACGTCATGAAGACTTAGTATTACATCTACCAAGCATATCAGCACCTGACATTTCGTATCAATGTGGCTCTTACAGTTCGATGCATCCAGGGCGTTGTATGTCCCGTGCACGGGTCTGCTTCAGCCGATGCGCCGCAGATGTAACTGAAGTCTCGGCGGATCTCGCCCTTCCCAGGAAACATTGACCATGGGAACGGTGGCGCCGAGAGCTTGCAGACCTTCAATTGCACTGGTCAGCTCCTGGCTGCCATCTAGAACGCATCCAAACCTTACATAATTCACATACTGGCCAGCAGACTCACATTCTCTCCATGCTATGGATGGAGAATCACTGTCAGCCCCTGACGGAGCCATCGTTGCCACCGTGGCATGGCGTCGGTGCAACCGCATAACTATGTCGGCATTCCGTAATGATCGGTTTAAGGCGCGACATCGGAGACGGGCGACGTCGCCGCTGCTAGCGCATGTATCGCCTACGCTTGGCCCAACATTCAGAACAAGTTGATAGTCTGAAACCCGATCAGAATCCGTAGTGGTGTCGACACCTTCGGTTCGGTAGGCTTGTTTGTGTGCAGGCTTGAGAAGGTGGCGAATCAGCATCGGCTAGAAAAAGGCAAGCCAGGTGTGATACGAGCGCGGTCAATAAACTCACTTGCGGTGGAAACGACCGGTCATGCTGACAAGGCACTACAGCCGGACGAGCAGCGAGATGCGGCAGTGCGGCATTCGGGAGCAACCCTTCGCGAAGGATGACTCGACAGAGATTGCGGCTGCGTGTCTCCCAGGGCTGATCCACTCGAGCACCAGTAAAAGTCATAGAATAGATAAAGAGTCGGGGCCAAGGTCAGGCATATGCCATGGTGTGTATAAGGGACGGCGTGGGCAACCGACTCGAGTCGTGTTGGAGGCGCAGCTTGAAGATGCCACGGTGCATGCCTCCGACTCAAGCCTCGTACTTAGGGAAAAGATTCAAGACAACCTTGCGGAGAGCTCAAAGGTCCCCATAGAATGCTTGGGCTCCTTCGAAGCGCACGTCTTGAGCTCAGACGTTTGAAGAGCCGAGCACGCATCTGAGACTCAGGAGCATTTCTCGCCAAATGGGAATGGTGGACAATGAGCTGAGAGCAAGGGGAAGCAACCTGCATAATGAGGTTGAGGAAGGTAGCCGTCGTGGAAAACTGAGGGACGAGTTCGTCAGGACCAGTACCAAAACGTTCAAGTTTAAGCTGACCCGGGCGCCAACAATTCTCACGTATTTGTGGCGCACCGCCGACGCTCCCAATTCGGCTGGATGACGGGGCGCTCATGCGAGGGTCTGGACCCTCCATGGAATATTGGTGCCGAATCGCTCCCTTGTCAAGAACTTTCGACTGGGTCCACTCTCATGTGTGTGTCTTTCCACAGCGCTCTACAGAGTGCAGTCATCTGGTGTACCGGCTTCATGACATTCACACGCCTTCTCCGCATGCACTCCATCCACGCCACGAGCGAGTCCGCGTGAAGTCCCGTGTTGCTCGAAGCCGCGCTCGGCGAGAGACAGGCGTCGTAGAAATGCGACCTCAAGTATGTGAGAGATCGAAGTCATGTACCCTGCCAGGAGCGCACCGTGGTCGACAAGGTGGAAGAGAAGAGCTCGAAAGCGGTTGCAAGCCAATAGATTACATAGGTTACTATGAAGCAGAGGCGGCAGCGACGATACACAGAAAGCCCCAAACCCAGAGAGACAAGAAAGCGTGGCCCACGGAGACCATTACCCAAGAATAGACTATATCGTTCGCCGCCCGTTGCCCATGTCCATGCCAGCAAATTATTGCGCTACGATGTGGTGTTGAAGCTGTGTGCGTGCGGAACCGGTCTTGTGTGTATGCTTTTGCGTTTTCAGCGGGCGGGTGTGGCGAAGTGCGGCGTCGGGGCGCATGCGACGGCAGAGTACTGGACGCAGATGGGTGCGTGCGGGTGGCTGCGAGAGGCTAGCGTGTTGTCTGCGCGCGGCGCGCCGCTGGGCGGTCTCCAGCTGGAGGACGCCACTGCCGCTCCCACTCTTGCAAGCATCTATAGAAATAAAGGTTAGCAGAAAAATGGGGTTCAGCTGCGCATGCACGTACTTGACAAAGCCGGAATTGGGCTTGACGCATGCCCGTTTGCGCTTGACGAGATCGTACGCGGCGTCGTAGGACATGTTGTGGGTGTAGATGAGGTACGCGATGACGACCGCAGCCGAGCGCGATACGCCCTACGGAGTGCAGAGTCAGTACACTACAGCAAATGCCCGAAGTCGCTGGGACGCACCTGCTGACAATGCACGAGCACGTTGATCCCCTTCCGTAGCCTTTCATCTATCCATCGCACCGTCGCCTCGAGATGCGGGCGGAGGTCTGCGGAGGTGCTGTCCATGATGTCGAGGCGGTAGCACTCGAGCTTGACCCCTGAGCGGCGTGCGCATCGACGCTGGGGAGCCAGGGGGCGTCGAGGACCTGGACGAGAGCGCCGACGGCGTGCGAGGTGAGCAGCGCGGGGTCGAGGATGGCGGAGAAGGAGCCGAGGTAGAGGGCGCCGGTGCGCGAGGCCTGGGACGGCGGGAGGATGAGGTGCATCGGGGTGCACATTGCCTGCATAACCTCGGGCGGCAGGTTGTCGAAGCGAATCATGCTGGCGGTTGCTGTGGTCGAGGGTGGCGAGGACGGCGAGGACGAGGTGAGGAGGGCAGAGAGCTGGTGGTGGAGCAGCGAGCAGATGTCGGGATTATAAATCTGTGGAGCTGCCTCGTTGGACCCCGTTCTGGGTCCTGTCCATCCGTGCCCACTACAAATTCCAGCCTGGCGTCCCCTGCCCGCATGCACGCCACCGGCCGCTGCCACCCACGCCGCGCGCACGCCCTCCTCCTTCCGCACCCAAACCCTCGCAATGCATTCGGAGCCCAAAGCAACGCGAGAGACGGGCCCAGGTGCCGCGCTGCTGCTGCTCCCGCCTCGCTCACCGGCGTCTGCGCTGCGATCGCCCTCTGCCGCCTGCCATATCGACCTGAGCGACGCTCTCGACCCTCCGATTGGCAGGGCGAACCCTACAACGTTTCCGTGCCAAATGAACGAAGTTCCTTCGCTGAATGCTTCCGGATCGATCGTGCTGAGCCGTCGGAGCCAAAGTACCGCACCCCGCTTGACCCTTCCAGCACCGACTTCTCTATCTGGATCCGCTAGCCCAAACACCCACGTTCCGATCTTGCAGAAGACGCTGCTGGCCACGGGAAGGCCTGTTTTGCACGCCCGCGTCTTGAGGTGCCTTGAAGGGTGGGGCGAGGCGACAGGTATGTCCTTGACAAGATGATGGTCTGGGTTGACGGCAGCATGGATGGGGCAGTGAGTGTTTTCTGGTTCCAAAGCCGTAACAACCTCTCCGAATGTCAAGTATCCCAGGCGCTTTGCGCGGACAAGACGGCCGCGTTTGAATGGGACGACGGTCAGTTGCCCTGGTCAGATGAAGATCTGGTCTAGCCCAGCAATGGCCAAACAAGCGAGAGTGACCTGCTGCGTTGCCGACATCACTCGGTCTCCGAGACTGTATCTTATCTGTTTGCAAAGCGCTCTTTAATGAAAGTGAGTTTCGGTACCTTGCTACCCTAATGTTTTTGTTTTCTCACACGAAAGGTACCAGGTAGTGATATGTTGAAATACATGGCATGTTTGTGCGCTTGAACATATGCTGATCAGTTTTTTGAGTTGTGTGGACGTGCCTGGCCCGACATTCGACCTCAGCCAATTATGCAGTGCTTCTCTTCGACTTTGGAATACGAGAATATCAATAGCACACGAATATCGAAATGACTACCGTTAGCAGCTCAAGGTGCCTGCAGGCAAGCCGCCAACGCGCCGAATATGTAAATGCCGTCGTTTTTGGTGTCGCAGGCTGGCCACTGCCATCACAGTTTGGCAATCTCCGCGGCCTTCTGGCTCTTGTTAACAAAAGGAACAAGATTCAAAAGACCGGCTACGATATTTTACCACCCGGATGCAGCTCCGCATTAGCCCACAGGATCCGGCGGTCGCAAGAGGAGCAACGAAGTGGCTATATGCGTTTCGTCGCTTCTGCAACCAGGCTAGGAACGCGAGAAGGTCTTGAAGTTCTCCTCCACCATCATGCCGCCCCGCATTCCCACCGCGAACTCCTTTGGTACGTCACATCTTCACCTTCACGCTTCGCTCGGATAATGCGGTGCCTGCACAGATCTCCTGTGCGATTGTGGGCGTCGAGCTCGCGGCGGCTTGTCTTCATCGTCCAAGCCAAGGGGGAAAAGTACACCCTCCAAGGAGACGACTTGCAGCATTCAGCTACGGTTTCTTCAAGACCCTCCATGCTACACCCTAATATCCCCACACGCAAAAGCCAGCTTTCCAATTCAAGTGAGCGGAAACAGTGTCTCACCATTCGCACAACTCTACAAGCTAACAGCCCCCAACAGGTCGCCTGCAGGCACCACCGATCGAGCAGTCTGCCTGCCAATCGTTGCCAGCGACACGATAAACACGACTTCATATCTCGAGTATGCCTACCCGCGATCGCACAGACGTCCGGTGTCCAGCGCGTGCTCGGACCCTTCATACACGCCTGCACGCTCACTGTCTCCATGAATAACCGGGGTCCGATCCTCCTGCTCAATCCCGCAAGACTTCACGCCTTCACGCCAGCACTCTCGATATTTAGAAGCATAGTTAGATGCACACGCTACAAGTCCCTGAACGATCCCTGGGATCTCGGGGCGCGCGCACGATCCGCGCCGCCCAAACCGGCACGCCTGCCCGCCCAATCTATACACCCCACCCACCCCGTCCGCCGCGCTGCCAGACACGCGCCTGCGGCCCAGCACCGCCCCCGCGCGCACGCGCTTTTCACTTCCCGAGCGGACGGGCGGCGAAGCAGCCAGCGAAGGTTGCGCGGCCGCGCTGCCCGGCGCGGGGACCACAGAACCATAGACCCGCGGCGTGGGTGTCGCACGCGGCGCGCGCTGCCGGACGGGGCGGGAGGGGGCATATATGCGGATTGCGCGGCGCGATATATGACGGCGGGCGCAGGCTTCCGACGCTTCGCGGGTCTTTTGGGTGAAGAAGATGCTGGAGAAGGGCACGCCGCGGCGTGCGCGTCTGCGCGACTTTGGGAAGAGACGCCGCGGCGTTGCTGCATAGACGGGAAGTGCGGCGGGCCGCCGACGCGACGGGCCACGCGGCGTGGTGCGCCCCCGTGCTGCGAGCTTAGCACGGGGTGTGCTTTGGTGGCCGAAAGAGTACGGATCCTGCGTGAGTATAGCTGCCCAGCGTGCCCTGGCTTAACCTGATTTAATGTGGATTAGACCAGGGCGTGTTGGTCATTTGGCCTTCTCGGTGCTCTGCGCTCGGAGGCAGCATCGGTGGTGACACGAACGACAAGACGCTAGCCGCCGTGGCTCAAAAGCTGTCCCCCAGTATCGCGGCGACGAATCCCCTTCGTGCTTCATGACTCGAGGTAAAGCATACTCCACTACTCTCACTCCACTTGTCTATTTTCAGCGACTCTCGCGAAGCAGATCCAGCAGCTTCTGCATCCGGGGCGATTGAGTATGTCAGGCTCTCTGACCACCGGCCGCCGCGCGCAAGTCGCCATCGCGCACGCACTGCGAAGCTTATCGCGCGTGCGATCTGGGTACATCGTCTCTGGCCGTCCCCACCAGCAATGGAACCCTCTGTATACCGAGGTTCACGCATCCCCTCGCTTCCGCTGGCTCGTCTGGGAGGATCGCCATCGCGGAAGCGTCATGAAGAAGCACGGCTGGATCTTCAGATGGATACATATCCCACCAGGTACTCGTTCCAATTTTCGGGGTGGCAGTAGTGTGTTTTCTAGGGAGGAGGCCGTCGGCGCGGAGCTCGCAGGGTTCTGCAGGCTGTGTTGCCAGAATGCGCGGAAAGAGTACGGAATACTTAATGCTTGTGAGCATTGATGTGAGATTTGGGCACGAGAACGAGTGGATCGCTCAGATGTGGATCGACCGGAATTAGAGGGAATGAGTTACAGGCTTTCTCGGTGCTGTTTGTTACCGGACCCTTGAAGCTTGATGGCCGACCTTGCAGCGGCGAGCACGAGAGTAATATGCTGAGGTCGATCGCCAGGTTGTGGGCAATGTATCTGCAATCAGAGAAGCGACGTCTTGTAGAAATAAAGCGCGTCAGTTATTATCGCTGACGCTTCCACTCTGCAATCCGAGTCAAAGCTTGCCATGGTGGTAGTGGAACCCCGAAGGTGGCACGGCGCCATGAATGCGTGAGGATTAACCTCCATAACGGTTTGGTGTACTCGGCTCTCCTAACGCCTGAGCTCACCAGGCTTTGAAGGGCCGAAGTTCAGTGCGTGAAAGATGACTGCGCGCGAGAGAACGCGTGGATTGGTACAGAACCTGCGAAAACGTACTAGCAAATTCCTGCGAAATAACATGCACGACATACAAAGTGCAGCGTTTGGAGGAACAACGGGTAGTAGACGTAGTAGTTTCTACAATGGTCCGGAAAGTTGGGGTGGCCACCGTCGCAGAGTGGCCGTAGCTTTTTAACCAGCTCACGGCCATGAGGTCGTGCCTCGGGATTTTTCTCCCAGCATTCCTCCATTATGTCCCAGAGAATATCCGGGAACGTGACCACGCCGTGCAACTGGAGACAAGCCTTCTCGCACATTCGGTCGGTCGGTCGAGCCGATGTCGTCACGGTGTTGCACACTCGAGGAGGGAGTAGCCCGGTCATAATCTTGATGGATGCGCCCAAACTACTGACCTCGTGATAAGGCTCAAGACCATGATATATCTGCAGCAGCAACGTCAGAGGTCATATCATACGTCCGTAAGACATGACACTTGCCTGCCAGCAGAGCATGCCAAATGAGTGCACGTCACTCGCTGGTGTGTGGATGATGGGTTTCCCATCTGCGTCCGCCTGCAGGATTTCTGGGGCCATGAATCGGCGTGCTCCAGTTTTGGACAGGGTTGTAGTCCTCGCCGTCGAATCAATAAAATCTGCCATTCCAAAGTCTGCAATCCGCGCTGTGCCGTCCTTATCAATTAATACGTTCCCCTGAGATAGGACTTGTCAGCATCTGTAGTTGGTACTAATTGGCTCGCCCTCACGGCGTGTAGGTCGCTATGTGCGAGGCCTGCTTCATGTAAATAGGACAGCGCTTCGGCCACCTCCGACATCTAGCATCCGCAAGTGACAGTACATCAGTGAAGTTCGCTTCAAGCTCGCAATCAGCTTACTTGTCGATGAATATTAGACTGGACTTGGAGAAAGCCGTTGTTTTTGATATATGTGAGAATGTCTCTGTTGTCCATGTAAAGGCAAACCAGCGCGACTACAGATCCAGGCAACAGAACATCGACATTCTTGATTATGCCGAGGAAAGGACAGATGTTAGGGTGTTTGAAAGAGCGCCCTAGCGCAATTTCTCGCCGATAAGCCTACGAATCCGGCGCAATGAGCTGGTGCCAGCACTTCCCGCAGTAAGTTGAGGTCTTACCCGTACACCTCTCCCCGGCTCTGCTTTCCATACCGACGGGTTGAATGTCTTTGATAGCAACGACACGCCCTCTCCAGGCTCCCTTGTAGATCAAGCCGAAGGACCCTTCTCCGACTATCTCGGGCACAGTTCCGCCATTCCTCACAACGACCACGTCGTCCAAATACGCATCTTCCGGAAGCCCGGCAACGCGGGTGATCAATCGGACACTTATGCGGCGAGCCATTTTGCGCAGATATTCTTTATGAGCCGCGGTTGTTGACAGAGCGTCCAGGAAATGTTGGAACCTGTGCTACGCGGCGTGCTACCCATGTCAATGCAGAATGAGACAATGAAAGAACAGAGATCACTCACGTCTTCGGTATTGATGAAGTCTACTAGAACCTGCGCATCCTCTTTATCTAACCCCATCAGCTCGTCCTTCAGCTTTATGGCCGGCGAGGGTTCCCGGTCTGTCCGGCCACCCACCGACTGATTGCGTTGTGGACCTGGAGCTACACCTTGTGTGGTCTTTTGTGGATCGGTGCCGAGTGTTGCAAGAAGATATTCCCTGAGTAGCTCCACGGGTTGACATACGGCTTGAACGGAGATGGTAGGATATTTGCCCGAGGATGCAGTGCGGGCCTCAACGCTCTTCAAGTCGGGCCTAGCAGGCAGACGTGCACCAGCAACTCGAGCGTCCTCATTATTGTCGTCCAGTACCGGCGGTGTTTCTGCAGAGTTGGGTTCGTGCAGCGCTACTCGAGATTCATTCACAACAGAAGCAGCGTCCGGTCCACCGAACAGGGGATAATCTCCTTCACTGATCAAAGAAGCTCCCGCTCACATAGCTGTATTGTTCATCGGCAAAGTCTAACGATGCTATCAGCGAGCAGTACCCTGTCGCATAGCTTAGAAACACACCTTCAAGTTCAGGATTATGCTGCCTACGACTCTGAATAGTGACCGCTATAGGAGCGCGATTGTCGGATGTTGGGCGACGCCCGAGTAAGACAACCTTGCCGAAAAAGGTTTTCAGAGAGCTTTTGCTTTTGCTGAGGGTTGGGAACGATCGTACTGATTGGGGCGGGGATTCAGCAGACCAGACAGATGTACCGAATGTCACCGCAGGGGGACGGCTCATGACGGTAAAGTGGAGGGTGATTGCGCTGACCGAGAGCACACGCAACACCAGAGAAATCTGACCGCTGTAAAATGAGGAAGAAACGCGAGGAGAGCGTGTCTCGATGCTATGCGTGTCTGCGTGAGAGCCATGCAAAAGAGGCAGCACGTGTTCACGCACCTTCCCTGCAGTAGGACCCTGTACGGAAAGGATCGATGTAACCTTGATCTGACTGTTACTGCATCCACCCGCTGAAGCAAGTACTTACAGCGCAAGGCTCACATAGAGCTATACAATGAAAGTGATGGCAGATCCCGGCTGCGGACTTGATACCAGCGAACGGGTAGGACTAGTACTCGAGTAGTGTATGTCTGGTATTTTCAGGAATATCGGGCGATTTACTCTGCAAATCCCCACTCATAATCCGTGGGGCACTGAAGCATCTAGTGGTGGATCGCGAATACAATGATTAGGACGGCCTTCATTTTCCTAATACAAAAACACGCTAAGGCGAAACGGCGGCTGAAAGTAGTGTTGAATACTGAAATATACACTGTTAGTGCAGCATTAACACACACCTATGTGTCACGTAAATCGTCTGCTCTCCGGTAAGTGGGACAGCCACTAGTCCGACGGCGGAGGGGCCAACTCGACCATATGCTGGTGGCGAGGAATTTGCTTAGCTACGAGTATAAGCGCTTGATGTGACTTGGGGAGTCGGCAGGTCGCCACGTGTCCCCATATGGTAAGTCGGAGGCTCGGAGCTCGAAAACGGCAGAGCGGCACAAATGCGCGGGAACTCAGACCTACTCAGACTTGACTCTAACTTAGCATGACTCTGAAGTGCGTACTTGGGTCTTCTGCACCTGTGCACTAATCTTTTGACCCAATTCTCTTGACAGAGCTCTGTTGTGCGAGAACTTGCCAATACTTAGTCGTGAACAGCTTCTTGCAGCGAATTCTGTTCTAAACCGCCGTCGTCTTATGGTAGATGTGAGCAAGGTGGGCATACAAGCCAAGGTGCTACGTTGTGGTGAGTGATGCCGCAGGGCTTTCTTTTATTTGCGACTGACAAATACATTCAATGGGTTGCGCAGCGGGATGACTACTCGCCGGGTCTATTAAGTCTCCACTGCGTGAGAGCGAACGGGGGCACTTCGGGGCGAGTGCTTTCGATGTGCATATAGTTCATGGACTATTGACCTTTTCATTTACACAGATAGATCAGGTCTCCATATCATAGCCGAACATGCCAGCTGTGGTGATCCCTGGATGCGCGTTACGTCGGCGACGTCGGGTATCGAGTTCTGCTGCTCACGCTCAGCGACGCCATATTGCGCTGCGCGTCAGTTATATCTTTGAAAAAACGGACCGATCTCAATTCATTGAATCTTGTTGCTATGTCGCAGTGAGTCCAAGATTCACGTTGCTCGAGAACACTCGCATGATTGATCATGCACCATGATCAGTGGGAAGGTTGTATGCCCAACACCCGTCATATCCAGCATCTCGCCTAGTCTATCGGTGAAGGAAGAAGGTAACGAGCAATAAAGATGCTGAATGGCTGCATTCATTTCACGACAAGCCTGTCGTCATCTGTGTCATCAAGCTGCAGCCTCGGCGATCGCAGGAGACCACCAGCAATGCCCCGGTAACCTGCCGCCTTATCTATGACAGTGCACTGCTACCGCTAGTGAAGAAGCCGAGCTACCCTTTGGCGCAATGGTAAGCAACAAAAATCATCGTATGACTTGCCTTCAGCAGTTGACGTATGTTATAATGTGGTGGTCAGGTTAGAGTGGGTATCATTTACGACAGCGTATACTACATAAATACTTGAACCAGTCCAGCTGCTCTGTTAAAAGCTCTTTCCACTATATGACTGCCCCAGTTCTTCTTCTTCTTCCCATTACCTGACTCGATATCAGATAGTGAAGAGGCCGGGCTCGCTGGGTGAGTGCTGTGACGATGTCTTTTATCTTCCGTTGTGTCAACGGCTCTCGACGTAGCATCCAAAATGAAGTACGACGATACCCTAGGCGCAGCGTTACTTGGCGGGTGTATCACCACAATGTACGTGCTCTTCACTCGCCAATATTTGCTACTCGCACTCATTGCCGTTTTCGCAGGCTTTATGGGGCCTTGTGCATTCAATGTTGTAGCTTCTACGATAGGTTTCCGTCGGAGAAGTCATTCATGAAATATTCGGTGGGCAAGCTCTTCGCCGACGCAATAGTATCCAGATGCACTGAAAACTGCGGCGTTTCACAGATTCTGGTCTTGTGGTGAGAGTCACACACCTGAGACTGTTGGGCCAGCGTCTCATGCACGAGTAATAGGGTGCTTGATACCGCACAAATTGCTTTCATCCTTCGTAACCTCTATCTGTGAGTACCTACTCTGCTGTCAACCGCAGATCTCTGACATGTAACATGAGCAGACTTCTCGTCACGAACTTCGGAAACCCCCAGATCATCGCCGATGTGCCCTGGTACGTCTGGCTGTTTTGGCAGATTGTCCCCGATACTGCCACTGACCGCATCGGTCGTGCCGCAGGAGCATCTCCGTATGTTGTCGTTTGTCGTCTCGCTTCTTTACGAGTATACTGCACAAGCTCATGTAACCATAGGCTACCGCTACAGTCACGGTGTGCCGCATCACTTTCATTGTATCACGTATTTTCCTGACAAATATATTTAGGTGCTCACTAATCTGATAGTGCAAAGGTAAGAATACAAGTTTTGACCATTCTCTCCACTGTCAAGAGCTCATGGCACTCGGGCATACAGCGTGTTGAGCTATCGTGTTTGGGTTTGTCAGTACTTCCTCTCTACGCCGGTTTAGAGCTGCGGCGGCCGCTGATGTTTGCTCCTCGTTATAGTTAGCCGGAACAACTGGCGCGTGACTTATCCGCTGGTGAGCCCGTTGTCCTCTCAAAATGGCACGACTCATTGGCCTGATTCTAGGTTGTATTGATCATGACAGATTTCGGTGCGTGATTGAGCCTCTAGTTCATGAAGTGAGGGGAACTCAAGGAACAAGCAGGGTTCGGGTTGGGTAGGTGGCCTTTATTGCTGCAATTATGCTGTGGAATTTTGATTGCTCTCCTCGCAGCCTCCAGTGTTAAGTTGTGAGCTCGTTCTTTTCGCTTTCCCGTTACCTAACTTAATCCACGAGTAGATTTAGACTGGATACCTTCGCCAGTTTCTCGTCGCAACACGTGGGTACTCTTCGCCACAAACTACACGGTATATTCTATTACTCAGAGCTTCCCAGTGGCTCTTCTTTACGTGCATGGTGACAAGCACCACTACGAATCTTTACATTGCCGCCGCTTTGTGCTACTATTTGTCTCAGTCGCGAAGCGACATATTTAACTCGGTATGTCCGCGCTCTGCCCCATCCCAAATATATACTCAGATATTCAGTGGATGGTTATAGAATGCAATCGGTCGTAACGATCTTGATGCGCTACGTGATCTACAGTGGCCTCTTTCCTAGGTAAAGTCTCCCGAACATGGTCCAATGGTGTCTGATGTCTTGCTACCGCAGTCTTGTAGCATTGACAGCCGTAATTACGGTATGATCATGGCCTGCTATTTTTCCCTGAACGCCGCTTATCTACTCTTCACCACAGTGCGCGGCAATGCCGAGCAACTTTATATTCATCAGCGGTGAGTGTAGCGCTGACGCGGTAGTCCTACAAGCTGACTTGAATTTTAGTCTATATTACCTTGAGCGAACGTAAGGCTTTCTCACCACAGCTTTCCCTGTGAGCGTAGCGATACTGATCGAAAGCCTCTGAACAACAGTGTATTCCAATTCCTTGCTGGCATCGTACAGTTCATCTCTTCCATTTCTCTGTTCTACCGACTAAATTGAACCTTGTATAGGCTCAATGTACGGGACAAGCTGCGTAGAAACACTCTGAACGTGTCCGTCCATTTGCCTGCGCTGGACGTGGTCCGATGCCGCGGCGCCGATGACCAGGAAAGAATTAGTGGCGGACATGGCTTACAGGTAAGCTCTTCGTATGCTTTCAAAGGCATTCAAATGCTTATATCATGACTTAGGCGAGCCGGTCAACGGTGACAAATAGCCTCGAATCTCTGCAGGTTGGCTGGATGAAGTCGAAAGCACGACCTGGAACTCCGATGCCGACTCAGCCCCTCGATGCGCACATGAACTAATCGCCTCGACCGCATCTACCTCTGCATATTTATGTTCAAGCGTACTTATAGGGCACCTATATATGACATTTTGGAAGGCCCGACGATGCAGCTTTGAACAGCCGGGCTGCCCTGCGGGCGCTCCGTGCTGTGGCCCCATTTGGCAGCGTCGGGTGGCGTCGATGGCGCCGCCCGCTGAAATACGATGGGACGAAGGCGAGCGCCCGCAACGACTTTGCTCTCGACTCACTTCTTCACATCGCTTCCTGAATGTATGCGCCTGCACTTGCACCATACATCCTGGATCTCTTGTCTCTTCAAAATTAAGTACCTACGGCCGAGATCTGCGGGCCCAGAAAAGAGGTCTCTGTTGTGACAGCGAGATGCGATTTTGGCCGCATACCGCTAGATTCGAGTGCCGTCAACACCGAGCCAGCACCGCTGTAGTGGTGCAAGGCGAGGCCAGGGATCAGAGCGTGGTGCACTTGAATACTCGATTACGGGGGCCAACTACGACAATGCATATATGAGGGCTGTGCGCAGGTGAGCATCGGTAGCGTTCTCGCTGGCACTGTCTTCTCATGACCATGACAGGAAGCAACCATGAAGGTCACAGGGTACATGCTCAAGCTACCGAACAATCTTATGCTTACGGCTCTGGAGCATCTGTACCGCTTTACCCTGCTAGTTTCAAGCTTTCTATATGCGCTCTGAGGCCAAAAGTCCTACCGGCATAATTAAATGGTCGCGTGAGGTGAAACTATGAATGGTACAGGCTCTCCGGGTAGCACCATACTATTGGAGATAGCAGTTATTTGCCAGATCACGCCTCAAGGAATCCGCGCCGGAGCCGGGAAGCATGCTATACCTGGGGCAAGTCGTTCACACGAAGACTCATATGCTTTCCACTTACAACTCAACTTTTCACAGACCCTGTCAAATTCAGCACGAGTCCGTGCACCGCCAGAACAATGTAGCGATGCCGTCAACTGATCAGCGCATAAGTCGCACGGCGTTGCAACCATGAACGCTTTGCTTGTTGCTTGCCGCCCCTCATACGACAGAGCCGCAGTCGTTAGTACGACTCGAACCCTCGACTGTCCCACTATGCGCTACGACACAACTCTCGGCGCAGCCCTTCTTGGCGGATTTCTTACTGCGATGCATGTTCCTCGTCTTCTTGCTTGCCATTTCTCGTTCTTACGGGACCTCTAGTCTATACGGGATCATGTGTATGCAGTGCTACACATTCTCGCGGAGAACCTACCGCGCAGGTAGGCTTATGAGATACACAGTGCGTTATATTCACATGGCTGCCAGTTGTTTGAGCTGACTGTGTCGCGCAGGTCTGGGCACTCCTGTACGTCCTACGACGGTACAGGGTTTTTTTGTCTGTAGCGGCTTACATGAGCTGCACAGGCTCCTTGATACGGCGCATCTGACTGCCGTGATACAGTCTATCTACGTGTACGTGGTCGCTCGGAAGGGCTTTGTAGTCGGCTTGCTGAGCGTAAGCACAGGGATGTGGTGACGAACTTCGGAAATCCTGCCATCATCAGTCAGGTACCCCGGTAAGCGGGATGTTGGTCTATTGGCCTGGTGAGATCGCTCATTGCGTATACTTCTAGGGGTATACCCGTGCGCGCAATGGTTCCCACCCCTTGCACCCTTATGCTCACGATAAGCATAGGTGTTGTCTTGTATCACAGTTAGTAAGCGAGTTCTGCTGAGATTACCGCTGGTCTGACGACAGTCTAGGTCACAACGGATGTTCTGGTTCAATGGTGCGCTCTTCTCCCAACGTTTGGGTTGCTGTGCTCAACCACTGCACAATAGCTGGTTCTGCCATCGAGTGTGGATATGTCAGTGGACCCATTGGTGTTAGGAGCTTTGCTGACGTAGTGCACTGGTAGTGAGCGACAAAAGCAAACAAGTGATCATACCTCTGGTGCGAAAGCTCTTACATAATACCACTGGATATCATTGCTTACTACTGCAAGAGTAGGTCATCATGGTTTGGGTGGCGGGAGGTGCGTAGGCCTGATGGGAACATCGCATGTGCGATTTACATTTTCTCCAGGAATTTCCTTGGGTGAGTTCGGAGGTTCTCGATCCAACAAGCTCACGCTCACAGACCACTGCAGTCTCTGATATCAAGCTGTGCGTCCTCAAAATATTCTTTTCAAGGTCTCTGCGATAACAGACGTTTTTGCACCGCCATAGGTTCTTCCTACCTACCTTCCAGGACTTCGCAAAGCAGCGCGTACGTCCCCTTTCTCCGCATTTTTAGACATGGCGTGGTGATTATGTGTTCCTAGGTTTTGTTCTTCGTTTCACTAGTTCTAGGAACGTTGACCGACGTCTATGTCGCACTGGCAATGTGCTATTTTCTGTACACGAAGCGCCATCCCTTGTATCAGCAGTACGCCTAATTTCTTTTTTCGTTGACTGGTGGTTCTTACTCTAGCGCCTTTTCAGCGTTAACCCTATACTGAACGCCTTGATGGTGTACTCGATCAACACGGGATTGCTTACCAGGTGCGCCCGTGCCTTACTCTGTAGATTGAGTGTTCGTAATGACTTCGTGAGCAACAGCATCTTTGCAGTCGCTGGTCTGATTGCTGTGCGTGCTGCAATCTTTGATTAGCCGGGGCGAGCTACGACTTATGCGATCCTGCAGAGCATCACCATGCCCAATAACTACATTTTCGTTGCCTGTGAGCGCGTCTATACTACCTCATGCACGCTTCGCTTAGTCACCTAACATTCACGCTCTTTCAGTGATTTTCCCTCTGAGTGAACGTTAGTATTCTGTCTAACGTCCTTCCTACCGAGCTTATAAATTCTTGCAGTGTACTCCAACTCCCTCTTGGCATCGTTCGTACCACCTTCCTTTCCCGCGAATTTCTCCATTTACGTTGACGCCTAGGTTCAACGCCCGCGAGAAGTTTCAGCGCGGAAGGTCACCCGCCTGCCAATGTACCGGCGGGCCGCGGACCCTAGACCGCACCTAGCGACCACCAATCGCCTTACTTTTGCGAGAGGCACTGATGAGCTGGTGCGTCTCTCTTACGCTCATGATGAGTCAAGTAGCCCTGAATAGCGTCTAACCATTCGTTCTAGTTGAATCGAAGCACAATCACAACTGGCACTCTATCAGCCGATCGTCTGGGAGTTCAGCGACGTCGGTGGATCGAAAACGTCTCCGTAGCCAGAACCGTACCGCCAAATTATCATGCGTTTCGTCGGTGAAAATTCAACCGGATAGTGCGCCTTTCGACCAGCCCATACGTCAACGATGACTGCAGGTGTCTAAGTACCTGGTTTCCATGCCGCTTTGCTACAGGATCAGGGACAGGAATCATATCAACATCCATGGGGTCTCTGCAATATGTTACTGATATGTTCCTTTAGCCAGATGGCTCTTCAAAGTGCGCTACTTTCTGACGCTCTGGTCCACGCGGAGTCCCCATAGTGGTACTTATGGCAATCTTGGAAGTCTAGCCGGATTGTGAGTCCGCTGTCCGGGGCTCGGACTCCGGCAAGACAGGATACGCCGGTCCATCATGGCCACAACCTGCCCGCCACGGTCATCGTGTGTGTAGTATAGTGGTGAGTATCATTGCATTTCACCTATTTAAAGGCGCTGTCCTCCGCTACAAAGCCCTTTTTTGACTGATCTACATCTCAGTGACGCATGACTCTCTTGAAATTATCCCCAGCAAATGACTCTCGAGGCTCCGTTCACTCGTTGAGGGCGCTGCTTCACAACTGGGACTTCGAATCATTACTGATTTGCCGATCCCCGAGGGGTAACTATTACTATTACATCCGGCGTCCGCTCGTCGCTCGACGTTGTGGATTGTGACCAAGCCAAACCGGGATCTGCCGTGTCTCGCCATCACTACCGTAATTACCGGAACCGGGAAAGAGACCGTGGCTTGCCGACATGGCCTGAAATTGAATCCGCTAGTGTGTGGGGCTCGGCCGGGCACAACTTATAAGTATCGCTGGATGCAGTTCGCTGAGGCCGGCGGTCTGTTCTGGTCTTACAACCTGTCCTTCGCTCGTGTGATCCCGGTTCAGCAGGCTCGCTCACCCGCCATGGCCCTTTCCGTCCTCGACGCTACGTTAGGAGCTGGCTTCGTTGGCGCCGTCGTCACCCCTGGTGTATGTTTGCCCGCTGTGCTTGCCGACTGTCCATGGGCTAATTCCATTTGTCTAGATTGTTTGGGATGATGTGCCTGCAGTGCTACACCTTCTTCCATGCCGGTGAAGAAAGCCGCAACCTTCGATACTCTGTAAGCTATCCGTCTTTACACATCACACTTTCGAGGTCAAACATAGATCGACTTACCTGCGATGTCTCTACAGGTATTGTTGCTCTGGTAAACCCGACGTATCAGATCCGATCGTGCTCAAACTGAGATGCGCGCCAGGATACTCATGACCCTCCATGCTATCTTCACCCTCCATGCGTTGTACACGTAAGTCCGCGGGCAAAGCTCAGTACTCGACAGGCATTCTTACGTGCGGCGCCTCAGGATCCTAGTCACAAATTGGGGGAATGTGGCTATATTCAATCAAATACCTTGGTTAGTGAACACGCGCGTCTTCAAGGAGCGTTGACTGATTCTGGTTACAGGAGTATTCCGGTGAGCAGCTAACCAGGACTGCACTATGCAACGCTAATGCACCTCTGACCGACTCTTAGGCCATCTCGCTCGCTACAGTAAGTGGAAGACGAATGGTCGTCAAGCGTCATGAGTGGCACTGATAGTATTTGATCCTAGGTCCTTTCAACGGTCATTCCCCAGTGGTAAGCAAACCAACTGGGTCTTCCCGTTGCATCTTTTACTAAGCTTGAATATGCAGCTGGCTGAGCTACCGTGTCTGGGTCTGTGAGTAGCATTACCCTTTGCGACCTGGTTCGATTTTTCTAAACGCAAGCCGGCGCAGTGAGTCAATACAGTCGCTTGATCACCTATCCCTTGGTACGTCTCCTGGTAGTTCGAGACTTGACGACGGCGCTAATTTTCTCGTTAAGCTCGCCTTGATAAGTGCTACTTTCGGTACGCTCCAACATCCTCGCACTGCGCTGCCCATGGCTGATCCCATCCGTGATCCATAAACAGCGTTTGGCCTGGGTGAGTATTCGCCTGTTCTTAGTGGACTTTGCCCTGATAAACTTTCGATGCACATAGCGACCAACGTGAGACTGTGAGTCGACTACGCGACCCGGAAATATGGTGATTGTGCTGATTAGCTTTTAGGTTTCACCTGGACACACTTCCCGAATTCACTTCCGACCACGTAAGTCTCGGTTTGTTTGTCGCACTGTACGAAGCAGCCCTGACATGCTTGTCTGTTATGAAAGTGGACGTTCTTCACGGCTCTTGGGCTGAACGCCTTTGTCGACGCATACATTGCGCTGGCGCTATGCTTGTATCTATTCCAGCAGAGAAGACGGTCACATACCATGTGAGTCCAACGACGAAGGATGCGGTTGGAGTTCCAGCGCTGATATGTGCGTGAACTAGTACGCATTCCCTTATCGACACTTTGATCTTATACAGCATCAATACTGGGCTTTTGACAAGGTGCGCGCTCTACGTCAGCCATACTAACCACGACCTAACCGACGAAAAAGTGCCACCACGCTTGCGGACCTGATCACGGTACGTCCAGGTTCAACGTCGCTCCGACGGGCATCCGACTCACCAGCATCGGCAGTGCATCACGATGCCGGACAACTACGTTTTTGTCGCTAGTACGCACCTTGTTTCTTCTCCGCCACGATGCCGCCTAACCCCCGTCCCTACCAGTCTACTTCACTTTGGCCGAACGTAAGCACCTCGAAGCGTCAGCCCTTGCTCTGCACCACACTCACACCCCCTCGCGGCACAGTGTACGCCAACTCGCTGATGGCCTCGTACGTCGTCTCGCTCGTCTCCGTCTTATGACCCGCCTGCTCACCTACACGTCGCTCAGCCTCAACGCGCGCGAGAGCTTCCGGCGCGACGCGCAAGTCGTCCTGATGGACATTCCGTCCGGCGTCCGATCCGGCACCTCGACCAACGGCATACAGTTCGCGCCGGCAATCCGTATCGTGCGTTATCCCTCGTTAGCATGAATATTGTATGGGGCTTACCTGTGGCGATGGCCTACACTACAGGGCACCACATCCAAGTCAGGAGCACTTCACTCTCGTGCGGATGAGATGGAGCTCGCGGAGCAAGGCATCAAGTCCTCCGATATCTAGTAGTGTTTTGCTCTGTACGTGACCGACGTACCAATTTCCCGGGTTGTTTTCACATTGACAACTGGAAGTTTCTTTTGTACAGGATACCTTTTGAGGGCGGACTTCGACTACGCGCTGCGGCGACCGAGTCAAGATGTACGGAACCCCGTGCGGGTTGTTGTTGTATTTTACGTGTATACCTCCTGTTATGTACCACCATATGCCGAACTTGTACAGAAGAAACCACACTCTTTTCGAATAGATCAGTGCTCCCTGGTTGCGTGTCACAGTCTCTTTAATGGCGAGCGCTTTAGCTTGTGGTGGATCGGTTTCCCATAGCGGATTACTTAAACGCGACACGAAGGAAGTGCGACCTGTAAATAATGGGATCTTGAAACAAGTTCATATCCCCGTGTCCCCATGCCCCTGCGTTGAGGACCCAGATCTCGCATGCAGAGACCTGAGTTGAGTGAGGATGACAAGTTCGTCTCTTGACGACCGCGCGAGCCTTCCCGTGAGCCAGCGTCAGATTCAAGCACAGGCATGCCTTCACCTTGGACGACACCAGCGTGTTCACCGAAGGATAAGCAGAGCCAACAAGCAGGTCCTTAACACGGTGACAACAGGGCACCTAGCATCATTGTCGCGTAAGCGTATTCCCGCACTGCAGGTATTCAACATCCACTGGCCGAACGCCACAGTAAGATGTAAGTCTTCAATGTCATGCGTGATGTTCGAGGGTATAGAGTATGACACAGGTCTTACACATAGCAATTCACCGCTAGGTGATGGCCAACGCCTTCACTGCTTCCCGGCGAAGAGCTTGGCGAGCGACACGTTGTTCCAGCCCTCAGCTGCCTGCTTGTTCGCCTCGTGGTCTTTCGCCCACTCCTCGACTGTGCGCATGCCAGGATAGATCTCCTTGCAGCGCACGATGAGGTCCTGAGACGTTACTGCGCTCTCCATTCTGTCGGCGTAGATCTTCTCGAAGTAGCTGACTCTACATTGTCCAAGATTCGTGAGCAACATAGAAGAGATACTGATTACGATTGGTCGACGTACATTCCCTGAACATCCTTATTCATCCACAACAGCGGCTTCGCTGTGAGGTTCGGGATTGCGGGTAGGGAGTGACCCGCTCCGCGTACGTATGCGTCTTGGACTTCTTGCATATTCAGGACGTCTCCTATGACGGTGATCTCCTGCCCTCTGTATGTTTCCGCGGACTTCATAATGCTGAAGGCGACGTGGCCAATATCATCCGCTGCCTGTATGAGGTCGGACGCTTAGAGATCGCCGGTAAGGTAGCAAATGCGCGACGTACAATAAGTTGCAGCTTCGTGTCTTTCTTGAGGCCTACTCGGAGAACGGCGGTGGTAACTCGACCAACAGTGCCCTCGAAGTTTTCCATGAAAACCACTGGCCGTATAAGTCTAGCGTATACTGAGTACTGCACCTCTTAGAATGCATTCAATACTCACGTCCAGCTGAAGTCTTCCTGAGCCTTGATGTGCCGTTCGACATTCACCTTGGCCAGGCCGTCGTCCTTCGCTTCGGCATCTCTGCTGGGTGAGCCCCGCTCTGCCGACGAAAAGATAAAGTGCTGGACGCCAACCTCCTTCGCCAAGTCTACCACCAACTGTGCACATCGAAGTAAGCTTGCAAGTACGAGTCAGTCCGTCTCGAGCACTCACTTTGCCCTGGCGTTCGATCCCAGAAGCGTCCGCTCCTAATCCCGGGAACGCGAGCACCAGCAGCACTCCCCAGAACCCGCCAGCGTCCCGAGCTTTCTCATCCTCAAACACCTTGCGCACGGTCTCTGGCTTATCGAGGTCGGCTGCGACCACGCTGGCACGCTCGCCCAGTGCAACGAGCCGCTGCGCTGCAGCAGAGCTCGCATTCCTCGTTAAGGCCACAAAGCGAAAGCCGTCATCCGCCGAAGCAGCCTCTTTGCTGTCCTCGAGCCCAGCACGGATGAACGCACCGCCTTGCTTGCCGGTGCCACCGACGACGAGCACTTTGCGGGGAGACATGTGGAGATGGTGGATTCGGATTACGGGTCTCGCTGTCCTCGCGCAGTCTTATAGGCAGCTGTGAGAAAGTTCGGTGGGATGGTGATGCAGTGCGAACGGAGACGGTGCTGCGAGGGTGTCGACATGGTGGATGCCCGTCTCAAGCCAGCTTCGCTGTGTGAAAGCATCCGCAGAAGGCAAAGACCGGCCTAAGTTGGCGAGGCGCCTAAGCCAATTTTCCGTGTGTAAGCTTGTCTGACCGATCGCAAGTTGCTCCTCTCCTCGACCTCCCCAGGCGAATGTCCTGCAGAACGGCTTGGATAATAAATCAAAAAGCTTGAATGCATGCAGACACCCACAGCGGCAGGCTTGAGTGCCGTCAGCCTCTCGCTAGCCCCATCGCCAATCTAAACATAATATAAAGTGAGCCAAATACGTATCCAAGGCCGAGCAAGCTTTCATAACTCAGGGAAAAATTGTGCTTTACGTTGAAGACTCTGATACAGTGTGTGTTAGCAGGCATACTTAATGTACCTGGTATATCCAACGTCCAGGTCGTGAGGAACGCGGCGGGACATCGCGCAAAGTTAACTCGACAAGTATGCATGCTGGCGCGCCACGGACGAGCCGCTGTCTTCAAGCTAGCAACGCTGAATCCAATAGTCTCCTCAAGTCGCGGAACTTAGATTGAGCGGTATGCGGATGTAGAGGCACATCTGACATCGAGCTCTGGTCCTGGGAGCGTCCGTCCAAGAACGTCTCAACCGTCAACCATAACATGGACTAATCAACTATCGTTAGCGGAACCGCAGCCTCTACTCGCATCCTTGGGCCAGGTCAGCCAGGTCAGTCTTCAATTCTCACGAAGTGTTCTATATCCTCGACTACATCTGATATGGGCATATTCGTATATCGCAGGACATGTTTGCCAACACCAATAGAGGGTTCCTCGGCGCGCCGCCCATTTGCCCTGAGCGGGCGCACTACGGAGCCGCTTGTATATAACCTCTCCGCTACCGGGGTGGGGGGCCGTTAGCTTCTAGCCATGGACTCCGTGCCCTCGTCTATGTCAGGTCTGAGTGTCGGCACTACCTTCGGGGCCATGCTACTGGGTGGCATTGTCACTACATTGTGAGTCGTGATATCTCCCGTTCCATGGCAGATGTATCGCTCATGGATGCGCTTCAGCCTCTTTGGTATCTTATGCATACAGTTCTTCAACTTCTTCCGAATATTCGATCACGAAGGTCGGCTCATGAAATGTACCGTACGTTGGTCGCTCTTACCAAATATCCGGGAAGGTTCACTAATCTCATCATTGACTCTCAGCTTTGGGCAATATGGTAGCTATTCCCTATATCTTGGACTCATGAAACCGATGACATCGACCGAGTCAGGGTGCTCAACGCTCTCCATTTTGCTGCCATCACCCACTACATTTATTGGTCCGTAATGCTCCGGCGAACTGCCTGCACCCTATTCACCAGTTAGTCCAGGCACCTCATCACGAATTTTGGAAACTTGCGGTCATTATCCGGCGCACCATGGCAAGTGCATAACTCTCTTAAATCTTAGTGACGGTGCTCAGTGAATAATTTTAGGAGTGACTCAGTACGCTTGTTTCGCTTGCGAATTCAGACGAGATTTTCTGACTTGTGGCACAGGTTTCGGCATTTAGTACCGTGAGTTCTGTCGTTCTGCTCGCTTTGCTTCAATAGGCTGAATGAAAGGCAGACCCTCACTGTTTTCTTGGTGGAGTGGTAAGTGACACTGTTAGTCTCTCATCCTCGGCTTCTGATATCCCATCTAGCTGTTTCTTTGTACCGCGTGTGGATATGTAAGCCTTCCTTCCAGCATCGCCAAAACAGGCCAACACTCAAGGCTGATAGTGACCGAACGGAACCGGCTGCTTACTTCTCCATTGATACGCCATACAGCTTGTGATCACAAATTGGGATCTGAAGTATCACGAATAGGCTGTCCTAATCTTGGCCGCCCTGGGTACGTTTTCAAACAGGACGTGAAATCGGTACGAACGACTGACTTCCTGTCGACTAGGTGTTGGCTTAAGTGAGTCTTCCCTCGTTCCCCCTCTATCCTCTGGATCGCAAGGACTCACATGGCACTTTAAATTCACTCAGCGTTCGGCATCAAACTGTTCGTATGCTGATATGATCCCCCTCTGCGCCGTTGCTAACGCTTTCCTCAGATGCCTCGTCACCGACTCTGCGAGTTTCAACGGAGAGCGGGTACGTCTCTTCCATCTATGTTCGGAATCCTAGCTCATATGTCTGCGAACCAATCATAGTGGGTCTTAATCACCTGCCAGACGTTAATCGGCGCGGCGGACCTGTACATTGCTGTCATCCTCTGTTACATATTCCTCTCTCAGAGGAGCGGCGCCACTCGTCGGTGCGTCCTGTTTTGTGCTGGTCTCCGGCTAGTGCTTCTGAACTGACATCTCGGCACAGGACGAAGACGATCTTGGACAGCTTGTTGGTGTACACGATCAACACCGGGTTACTCACGAGGTGTGTATGCTTCTTGGCTGAGATTCGGGTGACGCTGAATGTATGTTTCCGTTTCCAGCATATGCCACATTGTCGGCGTGATTACCGTGAGTCCACCAGTTCGCGTGCTCAGATCATTGATTTATTCCGAATTTGTACCCAGTATGTGACCATGCCTAAGAATCTGGTCTTTGTTGGGAGTAAGCGGCCATAGTATTTGTCATACTGAGCATGCTAATCGAACTTTTTCTGCGCCAGTCTACTTCCCGATCAGTGAACGTGAGTGCTCGCGCTTGCTCAGTCTTCCGATGTTCGCTAACGTGAAACCTGGAAATTTGTCTACAGTGTACTCTAACTCGCTGATGGCCTCGTACGTCCGTAGACCTCGTTTTCTTGGGAGGATTCTTACACGACCACAACGGCCCTCTACACAGATTGAACGCCCGCGACTCGATCCGTCGCAGAGAAGCTCGACTCATATCGCACCCGTTGCCCCTCCACAGCATGACTACGACTGACTGCCGCGAAGCACCGCGTAGCATTATGTTTGCGCGCCCTACAGGAGACCGTCCAGTCGGTGGGTACTTCCGCAGCAAAAGCAGCGTTTTGAGGCGCGTACTCACTTCGAATTAGGACGACGAGAGCATGGTGTTCGCTCGACCTCCGGGTGCTGTTGTAGAGGACAAGGAACTAAGCTATCCGAAGACAGAGCTGTAGCACTTGTTGACCAGGTTCTACATCGCTTCTCCGCTTCTCTCTCCTTACCCCATAGCGCAGATGATTCGCTTTTTACAGTTGCTATAGCCCGGTATCTTGTCAGCGGTAATCAACGCGCTCTACTTGCAAGACATGATGCAACGGGCAGGGCTGGTACTTGAGCCCCGCGCTAATCGCTGGCGGGCCTACTGCGGTTCGCCTTCGTGCTGAATAAGATCGCGTCTGAGCGAAACTCTCGTACACATCGGTGGCTTGCAGCGCTCCATCTAGACCCTACGTGAGTGTTATCCTCACACGTTCCTGCGTAGGGACTAACGGCTTACGATGTACTGCTAGTGACATTTGGCTGCAGTGTCTTAGTCCACGTGAACGGTGTCGGTCTGTCTAGACCTTGACATGCACTGTGCTGCCTCGCCTTGCATTCGAGAAGCCCACAAGGCTTCGCGTCTACTCTAATATCTAACTGCCGGGATTTACATGTGTACATCCAGCGCATCGGGAACGCCTTAGGAGGTCCGACTTGGCTCGGGTCGTATCCGCGTTTTCCGGGGTGCGGCAGAAACGGCGACTAGTGGCGCAGCCCCTGTATTATAGCTCAAACGTCTAGCAAGCTCGGACCATGTGAACGTGCGTCCCTGGACGTCTAGTCGTTAATCATAACGCGGACATGAGCTGACGGCGCCCACGCCCATCTTCGCTGGGCTCCTGTTGCAGCGCAAGGTTAGAATTACGTTTTTCTTATCATGATGCTCCCGCAGCCCTCACCTTTTATGGATACAGGCGCGGTCTTGGTATGTCCGCATCCGGGACGGCCGTTAGCATCGAGCGTCGCAGGCTGCTCCGTACCCCGCATATTGCCGCTTCATCATAACTCTCGGTGCCGTGCACATATAGGTTGCTTGACATTCCACCCGCTCACTCCAGATCTCAGGACTCCCGGCTCAAGGCCGCTCTTACCATGTCGTCAGTACCCGGTGTGAATCTCGACAGCACCTTCGGCGCTATCTTGCTTGGAAGCTGGGCAACTACCTTGTGAGTGGTATATTGTCTATGTGACAACTACGCGGCTGATCTCAGGCGAGGTTAGTCTTTTGGAATACTATGTATACAATGCTATAATTTCTTCCGAGCCATCGGAGCGTGAAGAACGGATGATGAAATATTCTGTACGTTTGGCGTCCCGAATACTCAGAGCAAAGAAACACTCATGATCTACATACCGACAGATCTGGGCAATCTGGTACGCTTTCAATGATTGGAAAAATTGCTCAACTGTCAATTCTGGCTGTTTCAGGCTCCTTAACACAGTGCACTTCGTGTCAATTTTGCATTACACCTACTGGTTTGCATCATTCATGCCTCTGAGTCAATGGTTACCGGAGCTCATACAGCGGTGCGTCTGGTACAGGCACATTGTTACAAACTTTGGCAACACGAACTCGATGGCTGGAGTACCATGGTCAGTCGGGCTTCTTGTCGCATAACTATACTACGCATGCTCAAGACATCATATCACAGGAGCAATGCGGTATGTCAATCCTTCGGCGTCCATGCCCGGTGCTGACCGTACAGCTCAGGCTGTGGCGTTTGTCACTGTAAGTTGTACTCGCCAGATTAGTACCTGTAGTCTAACGGGAGTTCTTCAGACTGTAACGCTATTTTTCGCCCAGTGGTGAGCAGCGTTTTTATGATCTGAAAGGCGAGACGTACAGGGCTTACATTGACATCTCAGCTGTTTCTACTCCCGGGTTTGGATATGTAAGTCGTGCAGCGTTCCTAAAAACGTGCCGGGGGCTGATAATAATTTGAAGTGACGGACAAGAATCGACTACTAGCCTATCCATTGGTGGGTACAAAACCGTTCTCCAGCTGGCGGGAACTAATCCTTTGCGCGACCGATGGTGTAGGCAGTCCTTATTGTGGCCGCTTTCGGTAAGTAGTTATGTACGTACGTACGGGTTTACGTTCCTAATCAACCATGCGATAGGTACCGGATTATGTGAGTAGAATCTTTTCCAGAACCCCAGTGTTCGTCCTGACGCTCACCTGAACGGCTTCCCGGAAGCATTTGACATCAAACAGTATGTATATCCACCGTCTATTACGCTCCAACGGTCGGGTTTGACTGATTCCCATATTATTCAGATGTTTCCTCAAGAACTCTGCTGGCTATAACAACATGCGTGTACGGGCTGCACTCATGTAGCGCAGATGTCCGCTCATCAATCGTTCTGCCTGTGGCACAGTGGATTCTTAATTGCCTCTCAAGTACTAGTCGGCGTCGCGGATCTGTCCATCGCAGTCGTCCTTTGCCACTTCTTCCTCAGTCAGCGACGGGGGATCACTCGTCGGTGAGCATGTATCCTATGGAGGGCTGTCTAATTCACGAGGTGCTCAATAGTGCATCATAGCACAAAAACGATCCTTGATACCCTTCTCATCTATACAATCAACACCGGACTGTTGAAGAGGTGCGTCCCTTTGCGCGTCATGATGATATTGTGCTGACAGACATGATCACAGTCTCTGCCATATTGTTGGTATTATCGCTGTGAGTTGCTTCCGAAGTGTTCTGAAGGGGTTTACGCCAAACATCCCAAACAGTACGTGATCATGCCGGACAATCAGGTCTTTGTCGCAAGTGAGCCTACGGTCGTATGTTTGAGCGCCAGCTACGTGACTGACCCGCCATAAAATCTATAGTCTTCTTCGCTCTAACTGGACGTGAGTGGCTTCCTTCTGGAAGATGTACGCTATTGGATCCGTGCTGACCCAAGACCCATTGCAGTATACTCGAGCTCGCTGATGGCATTGTGCGCATTGCAGCTCAAGTCCGATATCTTATATCTCACACTAATCGAGATCCTAGACTTAATGCACGCGACTCGATACGCCGCAAGCAGGCTCGAATGATAGCACAACCCATGACTCTGCCAACCATTCAGATGACGAACAAGGACTCAGCGCGCAGTATTTCGTTTGCGCACCAGCCTGATACAGAACGATTCGTGAGCGTCATCGTCAAACTGAGTGTATAATGCCTCTTGATGACGGTGTGACTCGTCGCTTGCAGGACGAGCAGGACATATTATGCACAGCTTGCCAAGGAACTTCGACAGTTGGGGAAAGCGAGTCCAGCTTTGCCAAGGCCGAGCTGTGATCACATTATCCTGATAGAAGTCCTTAGCATGAGCCTGCGAGGACACACTCTTTACAGTACGGCCTACATCATACTGTACATTAATGACCTGACAGGGGCTGGATGTGACTGTGACAAAAATTATAAGGCCGCATTTTATGCAGCAGGGCCCGATACCGCCAATAAGTCCCCGCCATCTGGGATAACAATGCGCAGCTTTAGAGCACCAGTAACTCCACCTCACGCATTATGTAAACCTCTTGATTGAAATCCTCAGAAAGAACAGATTGATTCCATGGTGTGAACAGTGGCCTCACAAATGCACGGCATAACATGAAGGCGTAGCAGATATGGTGGGAAGAGGAATGAGACGCGATGGAGACGGTGTACAGTGAGCAAGTTTGTCGTAAGGAAATGAACAATAACGAAGGAGCCACGTGCGGGCCACGTGAAATGCCACGTTGTTTGCCAGATCTTGCAAAGATCGCAGGGGCCCTAATCAACTATCGTACGGTAAGACCCTCAACCTAAAGGTATCGGGAATTTTTGCAACGATCCGGATGAGCGGCGGCAGGGTCGAGGGCCTGTGACATGATTCCAGAGACCGGTGGTGAGCGGGCTATCTGGAGCCAAGTTTGGTGTTTGCTCACCGTTATTTCGCTGTTATTAGGGACTTTTGGCACCGGAATATATTCCGGCCCAATTTGGTAGCCACCCAAAAAGGTTGCTATCACGGTGGGACCCGAGGTTGGAGCCCCGCTAAGATGGCTGTTGATGTGAGCCATTTTAGGAGGCATATCAAATGAGGACCGGAATATATTCCGGTGCCAAAAGTCCCTATTGTGCAGCATCTACCATGAATACGCCGTTCAAGAGCGTTGAGTGGGAAAGAAGGCTCATCGCGCCGCAGGCTCGAAAAATTAGGGGTAAGGACTTATCTGTCACAAACCGGCGGACCCCTCTGTGACCGGTGACAAAAACCCGGATAGCGGACAGGCGGGACCCCTGTGACGTGTGACACCCTGTCAGGTCATTAATGTACAGTAATAGACAGGCCCTACGCTGGCACTAAGGTAGGCCTACTTCACTTTCGAGTACTCTCGTCACGGTGTGACCATCACGTGGAATCACCAAGCGGCGCTGTCACGCGAGCCAAGCGCTCAGCTTGATGGCTAGGTAAGGCAGTCTTGAAAAGATTCAGAAATCTTTAGAGATCAGTTATCCTAGAGGTTGTCTCGTCAGATATTCTTATGTGCAAGTTGCAATAAACTGACGAGAATACATCTTCCTGTCAGGACCACCGAACATGACCCATTCGGTTGAGGTTGTTCTTTCAGTGCTTAGCGTGACGGCGCCTAGCCACGTGACGTACTCGAAAGTGGAGTAGGCCTACCTTAGGGTAAACCTACCCGCTAATTTGCCATTACTTGTCTTCTTCGCCACTTCAGAAGCGGTATTTGGTCTGAGAAGATAGCGCAAGATCAGTGGAATTGCTGACAGGCTAACCACGTCGATGCAATGGCCGGTGTGCAAACAGTCTCAAGCTGAAGCTTCCGACGGCAGCAAAGTCCAAACTAAGCCGGCAGCTCCGGCTGCTGATCCGCGTGTCTGATCCGATGATTGCATGCGGAGCGCTCGACTTCTGTTGACATGTCCGACAGCTCGTCCGTTCAATTCTTAACCTCATCTTCTTCGTCCTCGGAAATCCATACACAGGCTCTCATCCTCCATATTTACGCCGTTCTTGCATAGACCCATCTGAAAAGCTGGCCGCGCCCCAGTGGACCATGTCGCTTTCCAGTCTCCCGCCGTCGCTCACAACTCGTTTGAAGTGGGAACTACAGTCCGCGACCAAGTGCGCGGTCAACGCAAGCAGCAGTGTCTTTTCGGGGATCGTGGGATACTAGACATGACGGTCTTTTTGCCATTCTCTTCCGGAATATCTTCAGTGTTCATCGCCATGCCTAAAGATCTGGTCTTGGTTGGGAGGAAGCAGTCTTTGTCGTCTCGAGCAAGCTAATCAGCTGGCCATTCGCCACTTCAGCACACATATGAACCACTGAATTTACGCTTCCTCAGCGATCTGGTGCTCATGAACAGAGCAGTACGTCAATAGCTTTGGTTCCCTCGGAGAATGCTTAAACAGCTGCAACGTCCCCTCTGCAGACTAAACGTACGCCCGCGACTCGAAACGTTTCAAAGAGGCTCAGCCAATATCAAACCTGCTGCTCCCTCCGCAGTGTGACTTCGACCGCCTGCCACGAAGTGCCGTGGTATGTTTCCGTGTCGTGCGGAGACCGTCCAGTTCGTGGGTAGTTCCACAGTCGAAGCGGCATTTCGTGGCGTGTATTCATTGCGGACTACTAGGGCAACGGGAGCATAGTGTATGCTCGGCAGACAGGGGGTACTGTAGAGCACGAGGGGCTGTGGTGGGAGGACGGAGCCGTAGCGTTGACCAAGCATTTTCACTTATGCTTCGTAATTATGACCTAGTTCTCTTCAAGAGCATTCGATGTTACACAAGACATGACGCGGCACGCAGTCCTGGTATTTCGAGCTCAGCATCGCGCGAACACATCGGTCAGAATATCATGGCGTTTGGCATTTGCAAGCCTGCCAAGACTAGTTCCTATGTCATGAATGTACTGGCAGCGGCTAAGCCAGGCTATGTCGCAGATTGTCACCTCGCGTAGCTGCATCCGTGCCAATCATGAGTACGTTTCCGTGCGCATGCATTCCGACACTAGCTCACATCTAGACATAGATACTTCAGTGTTTCCATGCAAGCGGATGTCGCTAACTCGTCCATTGATTTGCCCGCACTTAGGGAAGCCTAGAAGGCCTCGTGTGGAGTACTTATTCTTGCATCTAAACGCCAGGCACGGCAGCCACGCCGCCGGAAACGCATTCGGATGTCCGCGGGAGCGTTGCAAAACGAACTTGTCGTCTCTTCAGTTCAAGACTGGACCCTGAGAACGTGCATCCTTGAAAGTCTGTTCGTCCAGCGGCGGCCAACTGGCAGCATACACATCATCTTCGTACAGCCCTCGGCCATATTCCGTCGTCAAAGGTATCTTTCACTTCCCATGACATGTCTCTAGTCCTCTCAGCTCTGAGACCTCGTTGATACAGGCGATGTCACGGACCCGCTTTGCTGGTGCCGACAGAGGCTTCTCGGGCGCCGCGCCCATGTTCGCATGTTGCCGCCTGTTCACTTCTCTCCGAGCTCAAATATGAACTGCGCTGCATCGCATGTCCGCCGGCTCCCTTCTGATCCCAGGCCGTTCTCCCTTCAGTACTCATGTCTGCGCCCATCCCCGGAGTGAATCTCGACAACACGTTCGGCGCTATCTTGCTTGGAGGCTTTGCAGCTACATTGTGAGGCTTATGTCACTAGAGCCGTAACTATGATACTGACAGCAGATACCTGCAGCCTATTCGGTATACTATGCCTACAATGCTATAATTTCTTCCAAGCCTTCGAGCGTGACGGACGAGTAATGAAGTATTCTGTACGTCTTATAGTCTGCATGCTGTTGTGGATACACTCACGACCGTGCCCAATTCGTCACATTTCAGCTCTGGTCAATGTGGTACGCCTACCACGAAACATGGAGCCAGCTCGCCAGACCATTTCGTTTGTTGCAGGCTACTCAATACACTACACTACGTCGCGATTGTACATTATGTTTATTGGTGCGCGATTTCGCTGCCTCCGCTTTACGAAGCACACTCAGTGGGACATGCGATCCAGGCACCTCGTCACGAACTTCGGCAACGTCAACTCATTAGCAGCAACACCTTGGTAAGCCAAGCTCTAGCTCGGAATTTCGTAGAGATACTCAAGACAGATTGAACGACAGGAGCAATGCAGTACGTGGTTGCTCGAGTAATCTCCGTCGGGCATGCCGCTAACTTCGTAATTCAGGTCGCGGGCCTCAGCACTGTAAGCTCTAAGCACAAAATTTCTGTCCATAGGCTGAGGACGGTGCTTTAGACTTTAACGGTGTTCCTTGTCGAATGGTGAGTAGTGCCCTGAACCTCTTAGAAGCCGAACATTTGAGCCTTACATTCCTGCCCAGCTGCTTCTTCTATCGTGTCTGGATACGTAAGTTATATGTGGCTTCATAGGCCTACAGGCAACTGAGACTCCGAAGTGACGGACAAAAACCGACTACTGGCGTATCCATTGGTGAGTGGGAGCACTGTTCGCTCACCATCAGAAGCGAAACTCACCTCGTGGGCTGCACGGCGTAGGCTTTTCTCATAGCAGCCGCACTCGGTAAGTGTCGTGTTTCTACTAGCTAGCTTCCGCAGCTTACTGTCAAAATCAGGCGTCGGATTGAGTAAGCTCGTCTTGTCCGTACAGACTGTCTTTGCGTCTTGAGACTAATCCGCATGTCTTTTGCCAGCATTTGACATCAAATTGTATGTTGTTTACCATCACCCCGTAGCTCAGCTGAACTACACTCATTTAGATGTCTTCTGAAGAACTCTGCCAGCTTTGAAGACGTGCGAGTAAGCTGTCTCTTCAGCTCATGTGAACGGCCGCTCATGAGTTTACATCAATTTAGTGGATTCTGATAAGTTCCCAGATCCTGGTGGGCGTCGTGGACATGGCCATCGCGATCATACTCTCCTATTTCTTTCCTCAGTCAACGACATGGTGCAACTCGTCGGTGAGGGCCTGTGTTGTGCTTCGGTCTTGGAAGCAGCCTGGGAGTTTGCTAATTAATTCACCGCAGGACGAAAACGATTCTCGACACCCCTTCTTATTTACACCATAAACACAGGGCTGTTGACTAGGTACGTCACTTTATACCAGTGACATTGGGTTCTGACGATCACGAACACAGCCTCTGCCATATTGTTGGCGTTATAGCTGTAAGCGTCCTGCGAAAATCTCAAAGGGTCTCATGCTGACTAAGAACGTTGGACAACAGTATGCGACCATGCCAGATAATCTCATCTTCGTCGGAAGTAAGTCCATCGCATGTTCGATCTCAATGCCGACCTGGACTGCCTGACTGACACGCCGCAATTCTAGTCTACTTTGGTTTAAGTGGACGTGCGTATTCTTCTTGCTCATGGCGTGCTGATATTTCCTTCCCCAACTAACTGACTCTCCAGTGTACTCGAACTCATTGATGGCATCGTACGTATTGCGGCCTTACACCAGCGTTTCGCCGCTCACGCCCAAATTGTGTTCTAGGCTAAATGCTCGCGACTTGATACGCCGGAAAGAGGCTCGAATGATGACGCAATCGTTGAATTTACCAACCATTGATGTGACGAACAAGGCCTCGCAGCGCAGCGTCCTGTTTGCCCACCCCATGGATACAGACCGATTCGTGAGTCTTGTGTTGACTTCCAGTACGCGATGTCCCGTGGTGACGGTGCGACTCGTTGTGTGCAGGACGACCAAGACATGACCTGCGCAGAAACTCAAGGCACTTCGACTGCTGGAGGAAAGCAGGACTGATCTTGGGGCCAAGACTGAGTTATGATACCGAATGTTAGCCCGGTTGAAGTCCTTAGCATAAGTTCTATAAGGCCGATACGGGCTCTCTGCAGTACAAACCATTTCATACGATACAATACCTTGTAATCTACCATTCTCCTTCACCACCAGTTATTTTCTAGTTCAGAAGTCTGAGTCCGTCTGAGAAGAAGGCGCGAGATCGGTGGATATCCCGGCAGGCTTGTCACGGCAGCATGTTAGACCGCGCGCGAACGATCTGCGGCGTGTGTACTAACCTTCTTCTGCCTAGCCTGCGCAAAGTGCATGCTGGGCAAGCTTCGCTCTTCCGAATCGGCGTTCTTGTTGTGGCTGATGTGCAGTGGGATGGACACGGCGACGTGGGAGTCGTCGTGGAACCAGTCACGCGCATTTAACCTATTAGGTCTTTCAGAGCGGGGATCATAGCGCCAAGAGACGGAGAACTTACGAGGCGAGTAAGGCGTTTGCATACACTACGAGGGACGTCAGCACGCCAATGATAGACAACGGATTAGTACACTCACATGCTCCTAGTGGTATCAAAACTGCGTCGGGTTAGGAGGTAACCGGAGAGCAACAGAGGTGGTGCTTACTCGCAAGAAAGATGAAGTTGTCCGGCTCCTTAACACGCTGTGTTCGTAGATAGAGTCCCTATGAGTTTACTACCACTGAATCGCTGAACGTGCCACCGACCGTGATCAAGGCGCTCAAGGCCACGATGCTATAAGCAGCGCAGATGAGCATCTACAGCTTTGGTAGAACAGTCATATAAGGCTCGCTCTCACCTCGTGAGAAGACCGGTGTTGAAAGCAAACGCCATCAGCGTGTTGACGATGGACTGCGTTCTACGATACACATGGACGACTGAGAGACGAGTGGTTTGCCACGGAAATCGAATACGACGTACCGTCGGATGCTCATCTTCTTCATACGAAGCAGAAAGAAGCAAAGCGACGCGGCGATGCCCACACTCGATACAAAGTCAGGTATGACTGTCATGTAGAAATTCCACTGCAGAGATATAACTGCTTTAGCTACGCCATCGTTGGGCATATGGCGCTGGAAACTCACGTCGAGTTTGAGAACGACAGGAAGTTCCCAATGGTGAATCTGCAGGAGCAAAATCAGACATCGACACCCTAGAAAAACAACGAATGGACCACGGACAGCCTGACGCCAAGCGCTATGATGAATGGTAAATATTGATAGCAGAGAAGAGATCGCTTGTACTCACAAAATGTGAACGCTGTTTGGCCCGGATAAGCTTCCGCTCTGGCGTCCCACATCGCCAACTGTCGGAAAGACTCACCGAAAGTCATGAGGACGAGCAAAACCTATAATATGTTAGACGCCTGTGATACTACCTTCAGGAGAAAGTTCACACGACGCACCAATATGGAGGTAAGGATTCGGTTCTTCCCGCTGACTGGGAGCGGAATGACAGATTGATAGTGGCGCGACGGAGTGTGTGGATGTGAACTCACGTATCCACACTCGATATGTGAACCAGCTGAAATCACGGCGAATGATCAGGCCATATCGAGACCAACTATCTCAGCTGGCGCACCTCTGCACTAGCAAATCAGACAGCGCCTGTCACACAGGTCAGCACGACGTTGCACAGCAATAGCAGCCGTTACTCACTCCCAGGACCGCGAATGGCTGCACGGTGTTCCTCATTGTCACTGGTTGGATGTAAAGAATCGTAGGCACTCACTGGAAGACTCCTGCGGTGCCGCAAAGGATATTAGCAACCATTGGCGAAGGGTGAAGCAGCGCTACTTACCATGGGAAGGGGAGGATAAACACGAGAAGGTTGTCGAAGTTCTTCACCAAATACCTATCCCGCAATGACGTGACACTCCGCACGCAGACAACGGCTGTTACAGCACGTACCAGTACACCGTGTAGAAGATCACGACGAGGTCAAGTGTGTTCAGGAACAGTATAGTCGCGATCTGCGAGCACGGTCAGTACAGGGGTTTCGCGCTGGTTGTGCCAGTGGAGCAGTGTACCGAGTACTTCAATGCTCGGCTTTCCTTACGCGAGCTCTGGAAGAACGTGTAGCACTGCAAGCATAAAATCCCGTACAGTCTGTACACCAAAAGGTCAGCAAAATCTTTCAAGGGGCAGTATTGGTGGACGTACATTGCAGTGATGAGGACCGCTATGAGGGTGACCCCGAAATACGCGTCGTACGTGGTGGGCAGTTCGAGCATGGAGGGCGAGCACAGGAAGAGGGTTCAGATTGCGTGCTGTTTTGAACGAAACATCCCTCAAGCTTATGAGCGGAAATACAATCAGAGCGACAGTTCATGAAGGCCGCCGTGTGTGTTGGTTTCCTACCGAGGGAATCCGCGAACGCTATGAGATGAACCTTGAAAACCTGGCAGCTCGGAATCACATCCGTTTGAAGGGACCCTGTCTGTTGGGTGGCTACCCGTACTGATAGTTCATCTAATAGAAGCAAAGCGTACTGCGGAAGACGGATGGTGGCTGGATGTAGTGCTCGGGAGCATGTCAGTTTACTTACGTGGAGTAGTATCCCCGGCACACGCTCCGAACAATAGACAACCCCTGTCAGGAGCATAAGTGCCATTAATAGCGCGTAAGCTGGTGCACTAATATTCAGGTCAGTTGCCAACAGTCCGAGATGAACAATTAAATTGCATTATTTGAGTCTGGTCGATAGAATTGCTAAGATGCTCGAAGCTGTTCATGCTAAGGCTTGCCAAAATATCAGCTTTCCGATGGAGTTCGAGCGTCAACAACTTACTTTTATCCCGGGTCGCCAAGCAGAGAACACGGTTTACTGCCCTAAGCCCTTGACTTGTTCTTGCAAATAGTTCCACAAGCGCTCCCCAACCTTCTCGTCGTACATCGGGGCCTGGGTCTTGCCAACACGGGCGTACGGGATGAGAAACTGTCGTACATGCATCAGCACTTCCGACGCATCAAGACGTGCTGAGGAACAATCACTTACCTCGCCGTTGTGTTGCGCCGACTCCGCCATCGTGCCTGCCCACAGCTGCGTGAGCGCGCCATATGAGGCGTCGTGCAGCGTCAGATCTGCCATCTTCTGCTGGAAGGGCGTAGCATGGCGCTGCAGATCGGTCTTCAGCGCGCCTACAGTAGACAGTCTTAGCAACGCCGTAGCGGCTCCAACAAAAGACATGCATACCAGGGTCACAAGCAAAGGAAAGGATGTTGTACTGCGCGTAACGCTGCGCCGCTTGATGTGCAACGACTGCATTAAGCTAAACCCCACCTATCAGCCCTCCCCGTCCTATGTACCAGATGCGTCACTCACGAGCTTGCTCTGAAAGTATAGCAAATGGCTGCCGACTCTTCACGCGCTCAGGGCCATCCCTGAACGTGTTCCAATTGATGGCCTTCGAGAGATGGGCGCCGCTACTCGAAGTGGTGACGATGCGGGCGTGGCCGTCGGGCGAGGTCTTCGCGCCCGCTCCTGAGTGCGGGGAGGAGCAGCTCCGAGAAATACCAATGGCCGAGGACGTTGGTGCCGAATTGCATATCGTACCCGTCCGTGGTCATTTGCTCGATCGGCGGGTGCATGACGCCCCTACCAAGGTCTAAGTGCTTGCATATAAACAAGGCAACATCTGAGCTTACGCGTTGTTGAACAGAATGTGAAGTTCCGTTTCCTTGGTGAGAAACTCGGTCGCCGCTTTCTTCACCGACTTCAGGCTTGAAAGGTCTAGCTCCAGGAAAATCGCATCTTTTCCAGTAGCGGCCTTGAGATCCGCGAGGGCGTCGAGTGCTTTAGACTTGCTCCGGGCAGCCATGTAGACTTTGGCGTTGTGCTGAAGAAGAGCCTGGAAGACATTCCTTCAGTGTGTGCATAACAGGCTTAACATGAGCAGAGGTACCTTGACTGTTTCTTTCCCGACGCCGGTGTTCGGAGCCTAACGTTTACCTGAGTCAGTGCCCACAAAGCAAGAAAGTCCGACCCAGCGCACCAGTCACGATAATAGCTCTGCCCGTCAAGTCTGGAATCTGTTCTATGGCAAACGTCGGTGCAGGCGGCCAGACCGCTCGCATGGTCCGATATACGTTCGTTGCGGTTTGACACATGCTGGAATATATAGTGTGCAGGCAAGGTTCGGGTTCGAGGGGGCAGAAGTGGGGGAATTTCTGCTGCAGCAGCCCTCACCAACGCCGTATTTATACGCTGAGGTACTGGACCATCTCCAGCACGCTTGTATCTCTATCGCGGCGACTTCGAGAGGCATCAGTCATTATCCTCACGTAGCGTCGGCCCAGATAGAGTTTCAGACATATTTTCTACGCCCTAGCAAGCATCAAATCAGCAAGATGTCAGCGCTGTGCTTGGGCCAAGGAGTGGAGGAACAGTGCGACACACCTCGATACGCTCGCGAGCAATACCAATGGCCTTTACGTGATGTCGGCGAGGAGGTTTGATCCAAATCGTCGACTCGGACCACAGGCACCCGCTCATTACGAGACTGGTCGCGCGAGCCGTGTTTTAATACACAGAAATCTACGTCGACTTGCTTGTCTGGCTGTCGTGCTTGCAGTGGTGGTTTGTAGTAAGTAGCACCTGGGCGCAAGTTTCCAGCCGGCAGCACGCACAAAGAGGTGGCAACTCATGCCGACGGTTGCTGATCCGCACGTTTGATCCGACTTCACATGGACCGGAGCGCCCGCTTCGGGCGGCTGCTCGAAATGTCGCTTGGGCCTAAGCTTGACATTGTCCTCTTCGTAGTAGTAAACCCGTACGCAGGCTCTCATCCCCCAGCTCTGCAATTTGAGCTATAGTTATACTTCACTGGACCACGGAGCTTTTTAATGCCTCTTCAACCACCCGCCGTTGCTCACAACTCCTTGGAGCTACAGCCCGCAGGTGGGCGGTCAGCGCAAACAACGGAGGCTTTCGGGGACTACGATACACTACGCATGGTGGAAATACCTCAGTGGTGGGTAGCTACGGTTATGGTATACACAAAGCTAGGTGCTCGGCGGTGATTATG
This sequence comes from Terana coerulea, assembly GCA_024811115.1. Taxonomy (NCBI): domain Eukaryota; kingdom Fungi; phylum Basidiomycota; class Agaricomycetes; order Polyporales; family Phanerochaetaceae; genus Terana; species Terana coerulea. The sequence goes on from JAKOGH010000757.1 coordinate 133,420, forward strand.
CTTGAGTTCACGATGTGGCCTGTGAGTGGCGTGGCGTCATGGGCGCGAATGGAACGTGAGTAGATTCTCGATATACCTCAGAGCATGCTCACGCCAGAGTTCAACAGACGATTCTTAGTGGTGCTATATGAGTCTCAGTGATAGTGAACGTCCATACACGTTCCTTCTGACCCCTTCTGACCCAGTCCGCAAGATGTTGCTGGGCTTTCTCCTTCATCTGGCAAACTTCTAGGCCGAATCCATCGGTAACAGAAGGCATACCCTGACAGACGAATCGTTATCTTGTTCCTAAACGTACCGTGCAAGCTATGACGTATTCAGGGAGTTTTAAGGAGCTCAAGTACATCGTCAATACGAGCTGGATTCAACCAGTCTCCCGGAACTTGTCTTCCACAATCCTCTCACTCCGAGCACATCTGCGCTACTCATGTCCACGACGTCCTTGACCTTAACTCTCCCTCTGGCCCGGGAGCCATGCTTCGACATATCGCTGGAGGACGCTCCCATGCCTAGCTACTCGAAGTCTTCGGCCGAGCCTGTCAGCACGCCGTTCGGAGGGAAGCTGTTGTGGGTCGGGAACGCGACTTGTATCATCGAGTTCAATGGCATTCGGTTCATGACGGATCCGAACTTTTTACACCAAGGTGTGCTATCTCATCACAAATCGAAATCGCCCAGTACTCACAAAGATGCTTATAGGTGACCATGTCCACCTTGCACCCGGCGTGACGGCTGAGCGGGTGAAGGACCCTGCATTCGATTATACCCAATGCCCTGCTGTCGACTTCATCTGTGCGTTGCCTTCCCTTTCACTGTATGTATGCGCTTCATGTCGGCTTTCATTACAGTGCTAAGCCACCTCCACGAGGATCACTTCGATAACCTCGTCGCGGAAAAAGTTCGCAAAGCCATCCCCATCATCTCCACGTCCCACGCCTGCGAGAACCTCAAGGGACAGGGACACACAACACTCTATCCTCTCGATACCTGGCAGGCCGTGCGGGTCGTCAAGGGCAAAGACGAGATTACGATTACAGCTATGCCTGGGAAGCACACACTCGGTGTTATAGACGCTGCAAACTCTGTCTTGAACATGATACCGCCCGTCATGGGAAGCATGGTCGCGTTCAAGAGGCCAGATGGAGAAGACCCCGCGAAGGATTACAACCTTTACATCTCGGGCGATACGCTGTACTATGACGAGCTGAAGGTCAGTGATAAGTTTTGCCGTCGTGCTCAGCATGGACTGATAACCTCGACGGTTCATAGGAAATTCACGAGAAGTATCCTCACATCAACCTCGCTCTCATCCATCTGGGCGGCACTACCGTACCTGTCATTCGCGTCATGGTCACCATGGATGCGGCGCAGGGCATCAAGTTGTTGTGCGCTCTCCAGCCCGATCAAGCCATTCCTATCCAGTAAGACTTTCTTGTTTGCCCTCGTCCTACTTGCCACTCACCGGCACGGCTTGCTCGCAGTATCGACGACTATAACGTCTTCGAGTCGCCGTTGTCCGACTTCCAAGCCGAAGTGAAGAAGGCGGGCTGGGAGAACCGCGTTGTATATCTAGGACGCGGCGAAGAGTTCTCCTTCTAAGCTAATTAAGGATCGAGAAAGAAGCAATGTACTATAGTGCGAAGACCGAAACGAATCCTCAGCGAGCTTCTCTAATCATTACAGGGCGATGCTAAAATCTAAAGAAGTCTGCGTGATTGGCCCAGCTCACCAAAGATCCTCTTTCTAAAAGCAGTGTCCAATGATGACAGAACGGGCGGTTTGCCGCCGCGAACGGTGTGCTCGCAACAGCTGTGCAACGGCGGCCTCAGTCGGCGCTTGCCTGATCAGTGAGTCCTCTCCCGCGTAAACGTCGAACTCAGGTTCACTTGTTTATTCTAGACGGCGATGACGGGGTAGAGCACAACATTGATGCTACTGCCTCTATATCGCCCTTTCCGACATCGGCTTCGTAGCCAAGCGAGCCGCGCGAGGGGTATGACTCCGGTTTTTGGCACCACTCTCAGTCAGCTTACACCTGCGACACAGGACTTCAATAACACTGTTGAATCTTTTGGCGACCGCTCAAGGGTGTAGCAGGATAATAGACATGAATTCGTACAGGTTTCCTCGCAGGGACGCGCTTCGCAGCAAAGTGCGCTGTTGTCTCGCGCCCGTGCCGGAGCCGTCACAGAGGTCCGCATTAATTCGCATATGTTTCAAACGCCAATATCCCTCCCAACCTCCCTAAATCGATACCCGGGCCCCCACATACCGCGCAAGGGTTTGACAGGCAACCGGTGCCCAAGAGCTCATGCGGACGCCTTAGCGAACTAGAGACCGTGGTAACTGTGTGAGTGCTTACTCGCATTCACCGCTGCTCCTGCGAAGCCCAATTAACGCCATCCTTATTCTCGGTCTAGAATTTCTTGGGCGACACTGCGTGACGACGCAGGCCTCGCGACCAGTCGGCGGGTCGGACACGGGCTTTTCGCGTACGGCGAACTCTCCGGTCTGTTGCCCGCGCCAGGCACTGCACGCTGGAGGGTGCGTCTCGTATAAAGGATGGGCATCCGAGGCTGGAGAGGAACATTGTCTCCTTCCTTCGCCTTCTCTCGAGCATCCTACAAGACACCCGACAGATTCCAGAAGGATCGAGCAAGCAATGTCTTCGACTATTCACGATATCGGCACCTTCACCGCGCTGTCCACCATCGCGGCGGCGCTCTACGCGGTCTTCCATGCGCTCAAGTTCTTCAAGAGCAGCGTCAAGGGCGGCAAGCTCCCGCCTGGCCCAATGGGTATCCCGATCCTCGGTGAGCTGCCCCGCCCTCCGTAGCTACGAGCAGCAGACACTGACATGCGCGACGCCTACAGGGTCCTTCCCATTCTTGACCGACTACCCTGAGGTCACCCTCCACAAGTGGGCGAAGAAGTTCGGCCCGCTCTACTCCATGTGGCTCGGCGACCAGCTCTTCATGGTTGTCTCCGACCCGCAGATCGTCAAGGACCTCGTCATTACCAATGGTTCCGTCTTCTCCTCCCGCAAGGAGATGTTCATGAAGTCGAAGATCATCTTCGTTCGCCGCGGTATCACTGCCACTCCTTATGATGAGACCTGGTATGTCCTGCACTCGCTCTAGCATAGAGATGTTTACTGATCGACGTACCTATCGGAACAGGAGGAAGCACCGTCGTTTGGCAGCGGCTTTCCTGGGCAACAAGAACATCTCCAACTACATGCCCGGCCTGGAGCTCGAAGTCAGCGACATGATCAAGAACCTCTACGTCCGCGGCAAGGCCGGCGCTGAGCCCATCAACCCCCAGCCCCATGCTGGCCGTACCTCGCTCAACAACATCCTGACCATCGCCTTCGGTACCCGCACGGACAGCATTGACCACCCCTGGTCGGCCACTGGCTCAAGCACTCCCGTGAATTCATGTACGCGCGCTTTTCATTACTTCTTTGTCTGCAGTGTATTGATCAAGATTATGCAGGAACTGCACTGGTCCCGTCTCCAACCTCGTCGACTTCGTCCCCTTCCTCCGCAACTTCCCCAACTGGACCATGGTCAACCGTGGCAAGCGCCTCCACCAGGGCCTCGTCGACACCTGCGGCGGGCTCATCAACGACATCGACCGCCGCATGAAGGCCGGCGAGGAGGTCCCCGACTGCATGGCCAAGTACCTCCTCTCCGTCAAGGAGCAGGAGAACCTCGACGACCTCGACGTCATCTTCATCTGCTGCGCGTTCATGATCGGCGGTGTCGAGACCACCGCCGCCATCAAGCAGTGGTTCGCCGCCCACATCCCCGCCTTCCCCGAGATGCAGGCCCGCGCGCAGGCGGAGATCGACAAGGTCGTCGGGCGCGACCGTCTCCCGCCGCTTCGGATGAGAAGAACCTGCCCTACACCCGTGCTATCATCAAGGTCGGTGCCCTGCTCTTAATATACCTCGGTAGTTGGCTGACGTGAAATTTTCAGGAAATCGAGCGTGTCCACAACCCCTTCTGGCTGGGAACCCCCACAAGAGCACCGAGGACTTCACCTACCGCGGCCAGTTCATCCCCAAGGACACCGTCGTCATCATCAACACCTACACCATGCACAACGACCCCGTCCGCCACCCCGAGCCCGAGAAGTTCAACGTCAGTACCTCTCGCTTGTTCTCATAGCTAATCACACTGACATACATCTGCGAACAGCCCGATCGCTACCTCGACGACCACTACTCCAACTCCGAGTCCGCCAACCTCGCGGACCCCTACCAGCGTGACCACTGGATGTTCGGTGCCGGGTAAGCTCACCCAACACAAGGATTTCTCTCCAGTACTGACTGACGCTCTTTACCTAGCCGTCGTATCTGCCCGGGTATCCCCCTCGCCGAGCAGGGAGATCTTCCTTGCCATCGCCGGCCTGCTCTGGGCATTCAACATGCAGGAGCTCCCTGGCGAGCCCATCGACCTGAAGGAGTACGACGGTCTCTCTGGCCGTTCGCCCGTGCCCTTCCGTATCAAGATGACCCCCGTGACGCCAAGGTCAAGGAGGTCCTCGGCATCTAAATGCCTCGTGCCTGCGCGCACTCGAAAGCAGTCAAGTAACTGCAAGACGTTTCGAAAGAACGGTTTGGTTGGTGTTAGTAGAGATTGGGATATGGTTGACATAGATGCAAAACTACGGACTGTTTCACAGTAATGCTGTAGAAAGTCGTATTGCTACATGTATCAGTATAGTCCGACGGTCTTCTGCCGTTGGCGGTACCGTAATAGCATGGAGTACACTCCTGGGACCTGGTGTCTGCATAGCGAAAAGGACTGACCACCACACATAATCTGGCTGCGGTACAGATTGAGCCTTATGTACTGTGCGTCATGGGCCATGGGCTCTCAGCATTGTATATTTGGCTCACGGATTATTTGTGCATTAGCTCTTCTCTTTCGATCCTTCCTTCATCTCATGCTCGCGCAGCTCTCTCCTCCTTTTGACGTCCCAGTTGTACACCCGTGCGGTGTTGACTTCCATCACAGTGATCTGCTCTCGTAGGAATTCCAGGTCTTCAATGACGTTGACAAGGCTGCTTTCGGCTGACTGCAGCTTGGATCGTAGCAGGGATATGGCCTCTGGTATTTTGTATGAAAGCATGACATTTGCCTAACTGGACGTAAGTTCATGGCGTCCAACCCGAGGTTAGTGGGACGTACGCCTAGCCATAGGTACACCGTGTCCGTGTCTTCGAGCTCTGCCTCCGCGTACAGCGTGTCATTCAGCTCGAACGTGGTCTTGAGCGGTTGCTTTGTGGCGTCTTCATCTTCAATATCGTCTTCATCGTTTAGATCGTCCTCTTGGTCCGCAGAAGGGCCCTTCCTTCCTAAGCAGATAAATAAGTACTTAGACACAGAGTTATTGAAGAACAACGCGCACGAGAACTCACTCGCCTCTCCTGCAAGAACTCAATCATGCTCAAAGTCTTTTTGATATCCGGTATTTTGTCCTCCAGTCCTTGTCTTCGTTGTGCGAGGTTGTGGTCCATGTAACGGTATTTTCTGTAGAGTACCGTCGTTGAGGTCAGTTGTCTCAATTGCCTACTGATCACTCACGCAAGAGCAGCCTGAAATTCCTTTAAGGCAGCTTCAACATCTGGATCGGCTCCAAGGTATTCTGCGACATCTGCCTAGGGAATTCAACCTTTATATCGACCGAATCAGGGAGAGGTAACAAGCGTATTCACGATGAAGGGCGCTTTCGGGATGCCTCTAGCGTTCCGTTCTTGAGTCGAGACCTCGGACGTTGACATTTTTGGACAAGTGCAATTTTGGCACGATGCAAAAGTGCTTTGTGATGTATGAGTGATCGAGGAGCCTTGAGAAACCGCGAAGAGGAGAACGAGAGACAGTAGAGCCAGCTAAAGATCCAGAGCCAAACCCAAGCACTCATGGAACGCGCAGACGCTCAAGCCTCGGTGATCTCCGAGCGGGTACTGCCGAAGGAACATAAGGAAGATTTTTAGGAGCAATTTGCTTCTCGACGCCATGCCCCTTCTCCCACTTCGTTCCGTCTACACTACCACCACGTCTTCCGCTACCAGGACCCGGATAATCACCTCACTACGCATTGGACGGCATCATTTAAATGTCTCGTCTCATTGTCAAAAATCTTCCTGCATACATCACGCAGCAGCGGCTTCGTGAGCACTTCGAATCTAAGGACGGTCCCGGCGGCACGCTTACCGATGTCAAGGTCGTCCTCAAGCCTGACGGCACCTCACGTCGGTTCGGCTTCGTCGGCTTCAAGACGGATGCTGAGGCTGAGAAGGCGAGGAAGTGGTTCGACCGCACATTCATACATTCCTCGAAGATCAGCGTAACTGTGATTGAGGTACGCTTCACGTGAGCAATTGCCGTTGTGACCTGCTCACATGGTATTATTGCAGGGTGCGAAGGATGCTCCAGCACCACGACCGAACAAGCGTCCCCGTCTAGAAGCTCCTGAGACGCCGTCGAAGTCGGTAGAGAAGTCGTCAGGCAAGGGCAAGGAGAAGGTAAAGGGCGATGCGCAATTGGAGGAGTTCATGCAAGTTATGCAGCCTCGCTCGAAGAAGGGTCCTTCGTGGAAGGATATGGATGGCGCACCCGTACCCACTCCCAACAACACCGCTTCGACTTCGAAGCCGACGCAGCAAACAGCAGCCTCAACTATGTCAGTCGACAGTGAGGTCGACGAGGAAGCGCCTGCTGCTACTGAGGGTGCCTCTGATATGGATTGGCTCAAGCGTCACATGAAGTCGTCTTTGGATATCTCCGAGTCAGCGCCTGAAAAGGATTTCATCCAGTCGGATGTGGAGATGGACGAGAACCCAGAGGTACGTTGTCAACTCACTATATCCAGCTCGCATACTCATGCTTGTGCCTAGACCCAACCTGAAGTCACTCCTGCTGACGAGCCCGCTCGCAATACCATTCTCCAAACCGGTCGTCTGTTCCTACGCAACTTGCCTTTTGCTTCCACGGAAGACGAGCTCCTCGAACTCTCTAAGCCATTCGGCGAGGTCTCGCAGGTGAGCATACTTTCTTGATCATATGACGGCAACAACCGTCTTCTTGAGATGATAAGCATGAATAGGGACAGCAGACCTTCATTGAAGGAATGTTGATTTATTCTGGGAAATTCTTAGTAGAAATTTATATACTGAACCTTCTTCTGTCACGTCAATTCTTTGTCGTCAGTGCTCACACTCATCCTACAGGTGCACATACCGCTTGACCCAATCACGAAATCGCCTAAAGGCCTCGCCTATGTCTCGTTTGCCGACCCTTCAGATGCTCTCGCAGCGTTTGAAGCCCTCGATAAGAAGTCCTTTCAGGGACGTCTTCTGCACATTTTGCCTGCGATTGATCGGAGGGGTAATATCGCCATAGAGGAGGCTGGGAAGAAAAAGACGGTGAAGCAAGACAGGGAGACTCAGAAAAAGGCGGCAGCGGGTAAGGAGTTCAACTGGGGTATGCTGTACATGAATGTATGTAATGTTTTGTACGCCAATATATCTTGTTCTCATCGCTGTCATCTCGCAGAGCGACGCCGTAGTATCTTCCATTGCGGATCGCATGAACATATCCAAGGCAGATATTCTGAACGCTGAGTCCGACAACGCCGCTGTCAAGCTCGCTCTTGCCGAAACGCATGTTATTCAAGAGACAAAATCTTTCCTCGAGCAAAATGGTGTCGTCCTCTCCGCACTTTCGGGTCCCCGCGTGGCGCGCAGCGACACGACAATTCTGGTGAAGAACATCCCGTACGGTACCTCGTCTGACCAGATTCGCGAACTCTTCGAATCGCACGGACAGCTTCTACGTGTCCTCGTACCTCCGGCGGGTACCATGGCGGTCGTCGAGTTCGCACACCCTGACGAAGGGCGGAAAGCGTTCAAGGCTGTTGCGTACCGCCGGCTAGGTAACTCCGTCATATACCTCGAGAAGGGCCCTATCGGCATGTTCGCTGGAACCCCAGATACCGCAGACGCAGACGGCCCCGTGACCTCTGGTGGAAAGCCTGTCACCATCGCAGAGGACAGCGCTCCGGCCGAAGCACAGTCAGTCACAGGAGGTGCTACCCTCTTCGTCAAAAATCTGTCATTCTCTACTGCATCCGAACGTCTCACCAACGCCTTCCGCAACCTGCCCGATTTCTCGTTCGCACGTGTGCAGACGAAGCCCGACCCGAAGCGGCCTGCCCACGAGAACGCACGGCTGAGCATGGGCTATGGCTTCGTCGGCTTCAAGACGCCAGAGGCGGCGAAGAAGGCGATGAAGAGCATGCAGGGGTACGCCCTTGATGGACACGCGCTAGTTGTCAAGTTCGCAGGGCGGGGCGCGGAAGAGGAGGACAACAAGACCGACGAGAAGTCGAAGAGCAGAACGACTAAGATGATCGTGAAAAACTTGCCGTTCGAGGCGACGAAGAAGGACGTCCGGGAGCTGTTCTCGTACGTCTTCGTCTCACCCTATTACAAATGTTTTCCAGCTAACTCGGCTGCTCTCGCAGTGCACACGGCCAGCTCAAGTCCGTCCGCCTCCCGAAGAAGTTCGACCACCGCTCGCGCGGCTTCGCCTTCCTCGAGTTCCTCACGCGGCACGAAGCGGAGAACGCGTATGCCGCGCTCAAGCACACGCATCTGCTCGGGCGGCATCTTGTGCTGCAGTGGGCGGAGGAGGACTCGAATGTCGACGTCGACGAGCTGCGCAAGAAGGCGGGCCTCGGCTTTGGTGGTGGCAAGGAAATGCCGGGCAGGAAGAGGAAGTTGGATATGGGTGGCGGCGAAGGGCCAGAGGTCGATGCCGATTTAGAGTAGTTGTTCAATATGTCAATCGGCACATGCTATAACCCCACTCATTGATGTTTTCTACACATCTCGATGCTCTGATGTGCGTCATTCCCATGCTGTATATGCGATCTGCCGTAAACTTCGTAGGTTAGGGCTCAAAATTCATGGTCGAACACCTCGTTCTCAGCGTGTTACAGGCAAGCGCTATTCAAGCTGGCATCCTTATGCATCGCTCATCCATGCGATAACGTGGACTGGCTTGTTTGGTCATGTTAGGATCACAAGCCTTTGGTTGCTCAATATAGCAACGTCGTCTTGGAGCGCTCAGCTGGTAGGCTTTGTTTTGCTTATGTCATGTTTACTTACACCACGTACATTGGCAACTTAGAATATACGTATAGCTAGGAAGTTGAGCGTTCAATGCGCATAATTATCGGCAAAAACATCGTGTACGATGACCTGCCTGTAATACACTTCACTCAGGAGATGCACCAGAAATAGTCACATAGCGAGAGATGGAGAGAATAATCGCTTTCGAAGGAGAGTAATAAAAAGTCAAGTTCCACTGCTTTTCACCGTGTGTAAAATAGTCAAGACGTCCGCGGGCATTCACAGCGCTATGCGGAGGCAAGCTACGCTGAGAACTATTGTAGTGGAGTAAAGTTCCGTAGTTGACAGAACTAACGTTTGAAAGTAAGCGAGTGAGATAATCAAAAGCAATGAGAAGTAAATAACCACCTGGCTGGCTCAAAAATCCTGTAAAGACTCCTTGTCGCACGGCTGCGGCCTCAGAAAGTCCCCGGTGCGAGTTCTCTGCATTCACCGTCTAAGTTTGCCGCGTGGAAAGCAACAGAAATCAGAAACTTTATACAATTCTAAGCGAGTGATGAGGTCCGTACAAGATGTAGCCGTGATGACTTCCTGGATGGGGATAAATACGCCTGGGAGTGAATGTCTCGGAAAACGCATGAGCTTGTTCGTCGTGTCAGAACACGGCGTAGAACATGATGCAACAGCTTGCAAAGATGTTGATTATCGAGCACATGATTTAGGCGTTCATTATGCTCATGAGGCACCGAGCACTAACGCGCCAACTACCGGGCTCGCGAACGCATGTCCGAGGCTTCCTGGAGATCGGAGTAAAGCATAAGATTGACAAAAGGAATAAATCATTCACCTCGGCTACAACCCAGGTCCTGGCGCACCAGCAAGGGAACATCGGTTGGCCTTGAGTGTGGCGGCGGCAAACGGTAGCTGGCCTCGAGTTTGTGAACTTAATCGAAACGTGTGACTATCCCTCAACGCGCTGGGACAACCAGCTAGGTTCCTTGGGGAAACAGCAGGTGAGAGGCAAGCGATCGCTTGCAGCTGGTTGCGGCGGACCATGAGAAATATTCGCAGGCTGTTAACAAGGAAACGTCGACATGTAGTGGGTGGCAGTGGGCCGCAAGTTGAGCTTGAGGAATTGACGCCTTCTCCCGAGGTCCTCGTCGGCGAAACCCGTGAAGCAAAGCGCCCCAAATATAGCACAACTTCCTTGTATTCCTGAGCTCGCCATTGACACAGTACAGTACATGATCGTTAGTACAGACAAGAGACAACATTCGTGAGTACAGGCTTCAACCTTTTTGCCTTGCGGCGGAGTAGGTAAGTGGTAAAGGAAGTCAAGCATGGAACAGGGCCGACTTAAGCGGAGGGACGAAGAGCTTCCCAGAGGGCTGAACGCTCGTGGCGTTGAGGGGGTCGACCACGGTGTACTTGCCCCCTTCAAGGAAGGGCTCGGAGAGACCAAGTAGAGTCAGCACAATCATCTTAATTTCTGTGCGGTTCGTGAGTAATCAGCCGTTTACAGATGGATTAGGAAAGACCGACCAGCAACAGCCAATACACGGCCAGGGCACGCCCACCGGTTCAATCCGAACGGGAAGTACGACAGGCCAACCATCACCGCAGGCTGGTTCTTCTCCACCCATCGGAAGCCGTCGAACGTCTCCGCATCCTGCCCGTGGTACTCCTGGCTGCGATGCGACAGCGACGCCAAGGGGCACACGAGGTGGCCTGCGCACACGCCCCGGTCAGCCTGCGTGCATCATTCATTCCCGGCGGCGGGCGCCCGCGCCGCTACGCACCTTTGGGGATCACGTACTCGCCCATGGGAACGTCCACCACGGTCTGCCGGCAGGTCACGAGCGTGTCGCCCTTCAGGCGCATGACTTCGCGTATGAAGGAGTCCAGGAACCGCGCGTTCCTAAGCGACTCGTACGACAGGCGGAGCGCGCCGTCGTCTGCGTGCTCAACGATGGACGCCATCTCTTCCCGGATGGCCGGGACGTAGGACGGCCTGGCGGCAAGCTCGTACACGATCCACACGGCCACGACGGCGCTGTATCACATCACTTTTAGCTTGCAGTTAGGTCATCAAGGGTGAACGTGAAACTTACGTTTGGTGCACTGATGCGAATATTAGGCTAGAGACAGAGTCAGCCGTTGTTTTCGGACACAAAATCGAGTGTCACTAACCTCAGGACTAAACACGAGCACCACAGAACATCAAGCGGTGAAACTGTTCCGTCGTCACGAGCGAACATGCGGCCCATAAAATGGAGCAAGGGTTCCTTGGGATCAATTAGGATACGCGAGGCGGTATGCGGAAAGCTAAAGAAACCTACGTCGGGGTTAAGTTCCTTCTCCGACTTGCTCAGCGGTACGAATGTGTTGTGGCGCAGTTCTCGCCAGATGTGCGGCCCCAACACGAAGAAATAGCGATAAATTAAAGTCCCGAATATAATCCGCATCCTGGCGAGGAACGGGCGCGGTGAGTGACGGCGGTGTACGTAATGGTCAGAGACATCCGCACCAGGTCAAGAACTTCCAAGTCCCTGGGAACGTCCGGGCAAAGAGCGATAGGTTTTGGTATATGCCAGTCATGTTGGCGATGTCGTGCGCCATGTCCTCGATGATGCGCAGGTGCTCATCGTTTATGTATTTCTATCGTCGCATGTCACCTTGCCGTCACCAAACACGCTGTGCCAAGACAGACGCACCTCGCCCATGACTACAGTCAACATAGACTCCGCGATCGAGTGATGTGCATGTGCGAAGAAGCCAACACCTCTCGCAGTCTTGCCGTCTTTAACGAGTAGTGCGGCATGTTTGAGGAAGATAGGGAAGACTACACGTACAATGAGCGCCATGCACCCGTGCCTTCATCAACAAAGACGTACTTTTGTTGGTGATACTCTCAATCCGGGGAATCATCCCATTGCTGACAAGCCTGTCAACGTCCTTGAAGAACTGGCCGCCGCGTACAGAGATGGCAAAGCGTAGGTTGAGGATCTGTCCAACGTCAGACATGGGTGTGAATCGGACAAGATCAGCTAAAACGCACCGTTGCAACCCCTTGCTCGAAGCTGAGCAACCGATCATCAGCGAACACATGTTTGGTGTACTCCTTGTTGACAATGTATTCCAGCTGTTGCGGAGGTTAGACACAGCCAGCTGCGTTCGAACTATGGACGCTGTCACGTACCCGCCCCTTCCTCCACACGCCAATAACGGGACCGTTCTCGCGCAAAGCGGCTTCGTAAGCTTCCAGAGGCCGCTTGAACAGGTCATCGTCCTGTGTCAAAGTCAGCGGGAGAATTCCTAGTTGAGGAAGGAGCGGCATACGGGAATGGTTACTATAGGCGGGTGGTTGATCTGCGAGATGTGCGAAGACAGCGAGCAGTCAGATAGACTCAGAACGAAGGACGATCGCCGCACCTGCTTCTGCCGTCTTGCGTGAAGCCTGGACACGAAGAGGGTGAAGACAACGGCGCAGACGGGGATCGCGAGCAGTAGGGCCGAGGATGTCGCCACGCTGGTGGGCAGCGTCACGGGCCTGTGCATGAGAGGAATGTTAAGAAGGGACATGGCGATTCAAGGGTCTTCGGGCATGAGCCAGGCTGCTGTTATACTGCCTGGGAGACCCATGGAAAACCCTTGGTCGATATGCCATAAACACATACATTGATCCGATGCATATGTGCTGAGATACCTCAGAAGCATTTGTATTTTATCGCGACGACCGGCCAACAAGTCAGTTGCCCCTGCCCGGTCAGAAACGCTGAGACAGCAGGGCCACCACCGGCTAACTGGGTATATGGATTCTTGATCAGTATTAAGCCAAGATGCACTAAGTGCAGGTGATTGAGCTTACCTCCCCAACACTGCAGGTAAGTCCCATTGATGTGGTTCTTTCTAGACTTTTTGCAGTGGGCTGCAAGGATGCATGGCCTTTGTTCTCGAGAACTCCGACGGACATAACGCCGTCCGAGCGCCGCGAATTAGTATGCCTCCTTGCCTAGTGAAGTCTTGACCGTGCAGTCGGCCAATCCCACTTGGACCTCATGAAAATCTGTATACGCTGACGTTGAACAGCGGAGATGAAAAGAGCATGGCAATGAAAAACGAAGTGAGAGACAGCTTCTGCGGTCGTGGCACACTGATAGGCGCCGTCTACAACAGAACGTGGAACAAGCGCCGGAGGACCCATCTTCTTCTCGCCTCACGATTACAGTGAGGATCCTCTCTACGGTTCCGAAAGTAACTAATCCGTTGTTTTCATCATGCAGGAAAGATTTGAAAACGTAAGGATTCCACGAGCTCTGGGGCATCGTGGAGTCTCGCAGCTGCGTCTGCATCGCGGTCAATCGACGATAGTCTACCAGGCCGTACCCAGCCTTGCCGACTCCCGAGGTGCCCATGGCTCCTGCTATCTTCAGTAAGTCCTTGTGACCAATGTTTACACAGAAATGAATGCGGTCGATATAGGACTGATATATGAACAGCGCAGAAGGATCAGCCTTGTGCGACACAAAACTGCCATGGCAAATCCCAGCGGACAGGCTTCCCTCAGGGGCGCGACAAGCGGGGGCCATCACGGTCTCCGACAGTGATAGCCAGCGTGAAGATATTGCACTTTCGGGCTCATGTTGCACACAAGAGCCGCACGGGGGATCGCGACAGCTTATCCTGCCGCCGCTGCATGACCACCACCGTGTGCGACTTCTGTGATCCTGCTCGCCCGGCCGCAAGCTGTTCACACTCCCCTGGTCCTCGCGTTGCGTTATCCTTACATCAGGTCGAGGGCGTGCCGGCGGGCTGCCCGCGCACGTTGCGCAGCCGTGCACTCTTACGGCTAGCGCATTCGCCACGACGATCGTATCGTCCGCGAGCGGACGCCAGGCCACATCGAAGGAGACCGAACGCCGCGCAGCGCGAAGCCACGCTTCGACGGCGGATTGGGACGAAGGCGTGGGCTGATGCCAGGACCGCCCCTTACGTACCGCGAGCCTACCCGACGAGCTAGATGGCCCGCCGCCACCATCACCCTGCGCGTTGCGTTACTCAGGTCCCCTCGGATGCGACCGAGCCATCCCGGTGGGACGCGCCTCGACGGCGATTCTGGCATCCCGAGAAGGGCGGCGTGGCCCGCAAAGCCTAACGGTGGCGTGGGCTGCACTGTCAAGCGACCTCAGCCGCAGGGGTACGGACGCTCGCATCCCAGGATCCCGTGTGCCCCCCGCCGAGTGCGCCTTCGACGGTGGAAACCCCTCGCGCGCGTAAGGCGAAGCGAGGCCAGCTGCCGTCCGCCCGCGCCGTACTCCTCGCAACGACACGAGTAAGCTATTACGTCGCAGCGACGCGGGAGCGCCGCAACGTTGCTGATTGTTTCGTATGGCTGCTCAACGTGGGCGACCTGTTTCTCCCACCATGCAGACTTGCCTTGTTTCGGACATCCTTCTTTCGCAGATCGATCCGCTTTCCCTGCGCCGCTGAGGCACACCTCCTTTGTGGCGATGCTTGACGTATTTATCCGCCATTGGTCGGGATTTCCGTGACGTTTTTGCATCTTGGCATAGCAGATCCTTTCGATGTCGTCTAGCGCACCGGAGAAACATCGAGCGGGAGGAGCGGAAACATTATGTACTACCGACGTGTAGCATGCAATGGCTTGGTGTTCTAGTGATACATTTCTTCGTCCGACCAATAAATATAGCATGAAACCCGAATGAAATGAAACTCAAAGTGGGACAGCACCCTGGCCGAACACCTCTGCGTGCAGTCGGCTCGAATCGATGCCCTTGGCCTTCAGACCCTTGATGACCTGCGCCATAAACAGCTCAGGACCACAAACGTAATACTGCGCCGTAGGGTCCTCCAACCGCAAGACCGCGTCGTCAACCGCGGTGATATCTAGACGACCCTTGAAGTCAAAGAACTCCTTGTCCGTGCCGCCGGGCGTGGAGTAGTATACGGCCTTGCGGACGAGCTCCGGCTTGGACAGGAGCAGCGCGCGGATCTCGTCGTGCAGCGGGTGCGCCTTGTGCGAGCGGACGACCTGGACCCAGCTGATCGGCCGCGGGGCGGGGCTCTCGAGAATGGTGTGCAGCATGGCGCTGAGCGGCGTGACGCCGACGCCAGCGGAGATGAGCACGGCGGGCGCGGCGGTGTCGTCGAGGAAGAAGTCGCCGAAGGGCGGCGAGACCTCGAGCACGTCGCCCTCGTTCAGCTTGTCGTGCAGCAGGTTGGACATCCAGCCGAGGTGGCCGGCCTGCGAGACGTCGACCGCGCCAGTCGCAGGGTGCGTCGCTTGCACGGCGCGGTCGCGCTTGACGGAGATACGGAAGTATTCCTTGTGCGGCGAGTCGGAGAGCGAGTACCTAGGAAAGTAGTTAGACAAAGACCCCGCGGCCACACACGAAATGAGAACCTACTGTCGTGATTGGTAAAAGCCGAGTTCTTGAATGAACTTCTGGACGCAAATGTACTGGCCAGGGCGGTGAGCGGGGAGCGGGGACCCATCCTTCGGCGCAAAGTAGAAGGACGTGATGTCATCAGCCTCGATAACTTTCTTCTTCACCACAACCTCCTTCCAGCCCTCCCAGGCGGACCCCTCGTACAGCGCATGCTCGCGGTTGATGAGGATATGCGCGAGCTGCCAGTAGGCAGCGACCCAAGCGTCGTAGAGCTCGCCCTTGAAGACATCGGCGCCCAGCACCTGCGTGATTGCCTCCAGGAGGTTTCCGCCGACGATGGCGTACTGCTCGGGCACCACATGCAACGAGGCGTGCTTGTTGCAGAGTCGCTCGACGACGGGCAGGATGGGGGTGAGATCGTCGATGTGGGCGGCGTAGGCGTACACAGCACGCGCAAGTGCTTCCGCCTGGTCGCCGCGCTGCAGATGCGGATCGCGGCTTCGTCAGCAAAACGTGCAGGGTAGAGCTGAAACATCGGGCCCTACCTGCTGCTTGCTGTGGTTGAAGATGTTCCGCAGATCGGGGTTTCTATCAAGCATCTGCTTGTAGAAATGCTTGGTGATTGCCTCGCCGTGCGCCTCGAGGATGGGGGCCGTGGATTTGACGAGCTTCTTCTGCTCCTCGGTCAGAGGCCCAGGGTTGGGCAGACCCGCACCCGGCGCTTCCGTAGATGATACGGTCATTGCGGATTATCCTAACGAAACAGACAAGCATGATTAGCTGAACGATGCTTGGCATGCAAAGTTACACACCCACGGAGATAGTGGGGGAGAGCGCAAGGCAGATGAGAGCGGACTGGGCGATGGCTGGGGAAGACTGGATGTCCTGAGCTATTGCCCGGAGCACGCATGGCCCTTTTGTACTTTGACTGCAGTGCTAAATTCCGGACTGAGCCTCTGGACGGTGCCTAGCTCGCAATGGCCCATGATTCGAAATAAATTTGGAAGGTTATCCCGCATAGACCCGCAGGGTTCCAAGGTTTGCTGCTGCTGTAAAGCCTGGCTTATCGTGTTCATCTGCCGATGTCGTTACATAACTATCTTCTCCTCATATTCGATAGTCGCACCGCCCTCTCATATGATCATCCATACGATATTTCCAGTGTGAATCGCGCCTCTGCAGCTTTGCGAGCTCCGTCGCGGCAAAGACGGCCTGGTATTTGAATCCTCCTCCGGATCCCTACGGATTGAGTCATTGGATTCCATTCCGGTTCTCGAACGGCCTTCAAGTCGATGCTGCCGAATCCGAGGACGTCCGTTACTATTATGTCGGCATTCCGAGCTCGGCACGTTCGCTTGCTGACCACCCTACATTTTTCTGAACCAACAGGTTCTTCGGGCAGTGTGGACGGTCAGGAGAATAGCCACACACAAGCGCCCGATATGGCTTTCCAAATTGGTCCATGACGTTCTCGCGGTGCCGAGACAAGCTCTCGACCATCGACCACCACCATGCGTGCTCCAGACTGGTAGTCACTCATGTATCTCGCAACTGCTCGATCATACTGGACAAGCTGGACTCAAATTTCTGAACTTTGCTATTTTTCTCACAGCCTCTTGGCGTTTCAACGGTCGACAACACTCAGCTGCACGAAATGTGGTGACTTTGATTCGTTGTCACTCGCAGCAATGCATGCAGCCCAGACAATCTTGAGCACTCTCTTGGGCGATATGTCGGCACAGTCGGGCTAGGACGGCATCGGAGGAGGTCATCTTCGTCTAGGCTGATCCTACCTCATTGACCCGACTTCACGTAGTAACTCTTCGCACGGCTCCCAGGCTCCCGAGGCGCATTGGGGAAGACAAGCGAGCGGGCTGGAAAGCAGGGCTCGCAACACTCAATTGCAGGAAACATGCTTGAAACGCCGGTGAGAAAGGTTGAATATACGGGTACGTACATAGCCAGCTCGTCAGGCGCCATTTCCAGTCTTAACGAAGGATTGCTAGCTGCGTGTATGGTGCGGTCTGTGTAGGGAACCGTCAACAGTAGTTGTGAGGCGATGTCGCTTGTCGAGCGAGGCCCCCGCTACGAGGAATGGATTCATAGTGAAGTCAGCTGCGCCTTACACCCGCTAGCACTAGGTTAGCCTGTATCGTGGGATGCGCAGAAGCCTTTCGTCGTTCTCCTCAGGCACCCTATGATCGAGCTATGTCTGCACTCCAGCTCAGAAATCGAGAAGCACCTCCAAAGCACGTATGAACCGCTGGTTACCGCGGAGTTCCTTCCCACCAGAAGTACAACTGCGTTCGCTTCGTTGGTCGTTCGGCTATGCGAACCACAGCATTAGCCTTCTGTCCAGAGCGGCATCATGTGCAACATTTGCCTACGCCGATTGTCTTCAGGTGCTTCATTGGATACGAAGTTACAGACGTTTCTTTGAAGCAGCCAGTCAAGGAGGGTCGCTCCATCTCGAAACCTCAAAGCTTGCGGACGCTTCGGAGGAGTCGAAGGGTGCCGCAGAGCAGATCCCTACTATCCATTCCAATCGGATGTAAGTCCGAAACCTCGCCATGCTTCTTCATTCACTAACCTCCACATCTAGGGCAACACTTGAGACTGCGGCCGTGCCCTCTGAACCTTGCCCGCATTTTCGACGATTCCAAACTTCTCATTCCAAAACGACACTGGTTTCCTCCCACCCTTTTACCGCCTGGCATCCACCTGCTCAGCATCGTTATTATAATTCCCTTCTCTATCGAGCCTTGGGAAAGTATAGCGCGGTCCGGCAGCCCAGGACTGACGTCCAAAGTGCCGCACCCATTGTATCCAGCCCTGCATTGGCATCTAAGCGGCCTAAAGTCTGATCAGCCGTGGTGCGAAGCCGACGAAGCCAGTACAGATGGATGTGAGTGGGAACTGATAACGAGGGATGATGAGCACCTAGAGGAGTCTGATGACCTTCTGGGCATTATTTCATCGATATTTTCTATATTTTTCTTGTGATATTGCGTCAGAGCCGAGACCGTCCGGGTCCCGACTCCTTAAAACGAGCGGTCAGCGGACGGGGTGCGAGAGACGCTGACCTCGACCACCACCTCGTCCCTGTCGTGCTGCACGACGTCGAGGATAGCCGAGGGCTCGTAGACGACCCGCTCGTTCGCCATGACTTCCGTGATTGACCCGCAGGCTATCGGCAAGCCGCCGAAGCGCAGGCACGTCCGCACCCTTACAGGTTAGTATCACCCACAGCTCGCAGCGTTGTATACTAACGACTCTGGGATGCAGGATACTTGCCCGAGGTTGACGAGTCTGGCAAGGAGAAATGGCCGCGCGGTGAGGAGAAGGTGTGGCAGGCTGGAATCCGTGGTCCTGACCGAGGTGCGCAGACCCTTGCACTTCCTGAATACCGTTAATTGATAACTCTTCTATTCAACTAGATACCCCCAGCATCAGCAAGTCCATTGTGAACCATGTTCAGACATCGCTTGCCCGCCAAGCGTACAACCTGGACGACCTTGGTGCATATCAAGCCGCCGCGCTTTCTGTGCGCGACAACCTCATCGTACGCCCCCTGTCTCTCCATTTTGCGCGCATATACCGACGTGATTTTCCAGATCAACTGGAACGCGACGCAGCTGAACTACACCCGCAAGGCGCCCAAGCGCGCGTACTACCTCTCGCTCGAGTTCCTCATGGGCCGCACATTCGACAACGCGCTGCTCAACCTCGGGCTCAAGGAGCAGTACAAGGAGGGCACGAACCAGCTCGGCTTCAGCCTCGAAGACCTGATCGAGAAGGAGCGCGACGCGGGCCTGGGCAACGGCGGCCTCGGCCGACTCGCCGCGTGCTACCTCGACTCGAGCGCGAGCCAGGAGCTGCCCGTCTGGGGCTACGGCCTGCGCTACAAGTACGGCATCTTCCAGCAGCTCATCGCGCCCGACGGCAGCCAGCTCGAGGCGCCCGACCCGTGGCTCGACCACGACAACCCGTGGGAGCTCCCGCGGCCGGACGTCTCGTACGAGGTGCGCTTCTACGGGCACTCGGAGCGGCTCGAGGGCATGAAGGCGGTGTGGAGCGGCGGGCAGGAGGTGCTCGCGGTCGCGTACGACACGATGGTCCCCGGGTACGACACCAAGAACACGAATAACCTCCGGCTGTGGGAGAGCAAGCCGAAGCGTGGCTTTGACTTGCAGAGCTTCAACGCGGGAGACTACGAGCGGGCGATCGAGTCCTCGAACAGCGCGGCGGCGATCACCTCGGTTCTGTACCCCAACGACCATACCACTTGTAAGCATACAGCCAGTTTCCACGCTGCAGATGACTGATGGGTGCTGCAGTCGGAAAAGAGCTTCGCTTGAAGCAGCAATACTTCTGGACTGCCGCTAGTTTGGCCGATATCCTACGTCGTTTCAAGAACCTAGACAAGCCGATCACGGAATTCCCTGATTGTGCGTAATCATGTCATTTTGGATCTGTTCATGGTTGGTCTTATCTTGCTCTCAGATGTTGCCATTCAGCTCAATGATGTCAGTCAACTGGGATGCTCACTCGCGGCTTACTCTGACAAGGAAACTTACAATCTAGACCCATCCAACGCTCGCAGTCCCCGAGCTCATGCGTATCCTCCTTGACGATGAGGAACTAGACTGGGACACCGCATGGAACATCGTCACCAGCACATTCTTCTTCACCAACCACACCGTCTTGCCTGTATGTTATCCCTTCCTCTGACCTTCGCTGGGTGCTCATTCTGTGTCACCGTTGTAGGAAGCTCTCGAGGTACTCTACCATGTGTTCATTCATTTCTGTGACTTTCTGAGGCTCAGCTATGCAGAAATGGCCCGTGCCCCTGCTTGAGCACCTGTTGCCCCGTCACTTGCAAATCATCTACGACATTGTACGTGTATAGATCCGCCGTCTTATCTATTTACTCACTTATATTCGTAGAACTTGTATGTTCTATCAACTTTCGTAAGTCCTCATTGCTAACGACTGACCCTGATACAGGTTGTTCTTGCAAGGTATGCTTAGAGCGAGTGATTACCCCCGCCGAGACTAAATCATCTTTTGTTCAGCTGTGGAGAAGAAGTTCCCAGGCGACCGCGAGAAGCTGGCCAGGATGTCGCTCATTGAAGGCAAGCTTGCTGCTCGATGTTTTCGCGGCGCAACTAACCCGTAGCACAGAGGGCTTCCCCAAGAACGTCCGCATGGCGAACCTGGCCGTCATTGGCAGTCGCAAGGTCAACGGTGTCGCCGAGGTGTGCCCTTTGTTGAACACTGTCCGCCCGCCCCATACTGACAGCCCGCTAGCTGCACAGTGAGCTCCTCCAGGCGACTATCATGAAGGACTTTGTCGAGTTCTACGGGCCGAGCAAGTTCTTCAACGTCACCAACGGCAGTACGTATTCCCCTACATGAGCGACGCTTTAGTCACGACTTACCGCTGTACAGTCACGCCTCGTCGTTGGCTGGACCAGTGCAACCCCGGCCTGAGTACCCTCATCCAGGAGGCGCTCGGCGTCCCGAAGGCCGAGTTCCTCAAGGACCTCTACAAGCTCGAGGGTCTGCTGAAGTACGTCGATAACTCGAGCTTCCAGAAGAAGTGGGCCGCGGTCAAGCAGAGCAACAAGGAGCGCCTCGCCAACTACGTTGAGGCGACCCTTGGGTACAAAATCAACACCCAGGCGATGTTCGACGTGCAGATCAAGGTGGGCTTTGTCGCTCAATGCTTTGCGTTTGTTGTCTAATGCTGGATCTATAGCGTCTTCACGAGTACAAGGTTGGATTGACGTCTCTTCCCTTGACAAGAGTATACTGACGGATGCAAATCACTTAGCGTCAACCCATGAACATCTTGGGTGTCATCTACGTACATATCATTCCATTCCATTGCACAGAATCTGGCTGACCATTCGGTTACCCTCATAGCGATACCTCACGATCAAGGACATGTCTCCTGAGGAGAGGAAGAAGGTCAACCCCAAGGTCGTCTTCTTCGCCGGCAAGGCTGCACCGGGATGTGAGTACGACGTTGTCGTTTGTCAGCCCTAGACCCTAACAAACCCGTACCACAGACTACATCGCCAAGCTCACCATCCGCCTGATCGTCAACGTCGCGCGCGTCATCAACAACGACCCCGACACCAAGGACCTCCTCCAGCTCTTCTTCCTGCCCGACTACTCCGTCTCGCTCGCCGAGATCCTCATCCCCGCGTCGGACATCAGCCAGCACATCTCGACGGCGGGTACCGAGGCGTCCGGCACGTCCAACATGAAGTTCTGCCTGAACGGCGGCCTGCTCCTCGGCACCGTCGACGGCGCGAACATCGAGATCGCGGAGGAGGTCGGCGAGAGCAACGTCTGTGAGTGCCGCTCAAGGTTCTATGTGTGCGATGCGCGCATGTGCTGACGGAGGGTTGCGCCAGTCTTCTTCGGCCACCTCACGCCGGCGGTCGAGGACCTGCGGTACCAGCACATGTACCACCCGCAGCCGATTGAGCAGAAGTGCCCCAACCTTGCCCGCGCGATCAACGAGGTGGCGTCTGGCCGTTTCGGTGATGGGGGTGTCTACGAGCCGTACGTCTCAGTTCTTTTCGTGCTGTACAGTGTACTATGCTTACCAACGATCACACGCAGGCTGCTCAACACTATCCGCCACACGGACTACTACCTGCTCACTGAGGACTTCGACTCTTGTAAGCATTTTTCTTGTCGTGGGGCAGCGACAGTAACTGACAGCGCGCACAGACATCCAAGCTCTGGCTCTGGTCGACGAAGCGTACCAGAACCGCCTCGAGTGGATCAAGAAGAGCATCAGCACCAGCGCGAAGATGGGCAAGTTCAGCTCTGACCGTGCCATCAACGACTACGCTCAAGAGTGCTGGGTACGTCCTCCTATCGCATGCCTGGGATGTCGCTCACTTCGTCTACCAGAACATCGAGGCTGTCAAGCTCAAGTAGTGGCTTGCCTGCTATGGACACACCCACGGAATACCTGGAAATCTTACTTGTATCCTCCTCATGTCGACGTAGTCCACTGTTGTAAAATTGCATACGTGAAATAACTTGTGGAATGTTATGGATGATACCTAGCAGTGAATATAACTAGCACGGCCTAAATTGAGCAGAACGACACTGTGAGTCCATATGATAATAAACACCCAGTCGGTCCCGCACACACGTGTGATAGGGAACCAGCA
This sequence comes from Terana coerulea, assembly GCA_024811115.1. NCBI lineage: Eukaryota > Fungi > Basidiomycota > Agaricomycetes > Polyporales > Phanerochaetaceae > Terana > Terana coerulea. Next base: position 156,174 of record JAKOGH010000757.1, read on the forward strand.
TAGCAAGAGGTGAAATAGCTGTACGGTAGCGTAAACCAGACCGAGAAATGGAGGGTATAGAGGTATATAGACAGAGGTATCCATTAGAGCACAAAGTTAGAAGCTAGAAAGCGAGATCTAGGCCTTGGGCTCCTCTTCATGGTGCGAGCTCGGCATCTTGGCAGGACAGGCATTAGTAAGGCTGGTGAGCCGAAGAGCTCGAGTACTCACCTTGGGTATCTTCTGCAGAATGTGTCGAAACTTTGGGCTCGACAGGTGCCGGCGCAGCTTCAGGCTCTGAGGCTTCCGTCCACCGATGTTGCCGGTTTTGGTTCGGCCGCCGCAGGTTCGTCTTGATGAGTAACATCCTCTGCGTTTTCGTCTTCTACGGCAGCTTCAGCTGTGGGTGGGGCAGCATGCTCTGCGGGCTCCGATTCCTGCGCAACGGCAGGCAATGGCTCTTGCGCGGTTTCGACGTGCTCAACGGTAGGTTCGTCGGCAGGGGGCTCGTCGGTGACTGGCTCGTCGGCGTCGGCGGCGGGGGCCACGGGGGCGTCTTCAGCTACAACGAGATGAGCAGGCGCCTCCAGCTCAGGATGTTCGTGTACGGGCGTCGCAAGCTTGGGGGTGCTACATCTTCGGGCACCAGCTCTTCAGCCTTCGTTGCCTCCGAAGGTTCTTGAACAGCTAGTGCCACGGCAGGCTCAACGGGCGCAACCTCCGCCCCCTCCTGCTCTTCAGGTTGTGATGCTGGTTCGGTTTCCGGCTCCTCAGCATGCTTATCAGGGTGAGCTGAGGTAGCAGCCTCCTCCTCCTGCGGTACTTGCGGATGCGCTGCCTCGGAGTTTTCTGCCAAGCCAACGGGCTCGACATGCGAGTGCTCTTCAGGCTGCGCTTCCTCGTCGAATTTCGCTGCCTCGGAGCCTTCTGCGACGTGAGCCAGGGCAGCCGGCTCGCTCGAGCTCAGAGCGATCTGCGGTCCAGGTGTGCCGCCTGAAAGGACGACCGGCTCAGGCGCCGGCGGCAGCTCCTTGTCGTTTCCCTCGCCCTCGGCTGCAGGCGTACCCTCGTCCGCGGGGACGGTGACCCCCTCTGACACAGCGACGGTGGGCTTTTCGGGGGCATCGGACTCGGTATGGATAGGTTCTGTCGCAACAGGAGGGGCGGCATTCTCGGGCGCCGGAGGAAGCTCTGCCTCTACGAGCGGCACAGCGGGGAGTTCGGCCTCAGCTTCATCAGTTGGCGGGGCGGACTGGGGTGCCTCGGCCGTGACAAGGCCAAGACCCGTAACGGGCTTCCCGCTAGACGCAGGTGTTCCAGTCGCCGACTGCTCTTTGGGAGCAGGCGAAGCTTCCTCGACTTCCGGTAGAATTTCGCCCATCTCACCGATGCGAGGACTCTTAGCACCCTTGGCATTGGCCTTTTTCGATGTTGTCTTCGCAGTCGCGTCGCCACCAGCATTCGAAGAGAAGAAGCTGAAACGCTTGATAGTTGGGTTGAATGAGAAGCCCTTACGGGGGGTCGCGGTACCGCTGGACACCGAAGGACGAGGCGAGATAGCCCGTTTGGTGCTTGGCTCGGGCTGGGGAGTGGGCGGGAGAGAAGGTGAGGCCGGATAGCTGAAGCTTTGCTCGATGACGAGGAGGTTGATCTTGGATACTGACGGCTTCAACTGTAGGACAACGAAGGCAGGCCAGTTGGAAGCAATGGGGTCCAAGAGAGCGTCGCTCCAAAAGTCGAAGAACGCTTCGTCAATTTGAATCAAGCTCACGTCCTTCAAGCTCGACTTCAGCTTCCTCTCCTCATCGTCCTTTGGCGACTGTTCAGGACGCGAAGGGTTATCCACAGACGAACGGCGTCCTCTCGGTGGCGAAGATCGGCGCTTAGCAGTCCTTGTGCGGCTGGATGAGCGTGAAGGCTTTGTTACTTCCACGTCCGACTGTGATAACGAAAGGGTCAAGTCCTTCCCAACGTTGGTCTCGCCAAATCCAGCGGTTGAAAAGTCAGCCCAAGTCGTAAATGGCTCGGGTCCAGCACCATTACCCTCGGGCGCAGATTTGCCATTTGTTCGCCCGACCGAAGCGGATCGTATACGCGCAGGTGCAGTTGAGCGCGCTGGCGGCGTAGATGGGGTGGCTGTGAAGGTGGGAGAGGTAGCTAAGCTAGACTGGCCGGCAGGAGTGAGCGAGAGCAGGCGAAGGGTTTCGTCATCCAAAATCTTGCTGAGCGACGGATAACTGTCTTCAGCCGCATTGGCACTCTCGGAAGCCTTCGCCTTGATATCTTCCCACAACGTGTTGACCTCGTCAACAATGGAAGCGGTAGACCCTGGAGTAGCTCTCAAGGCCTCTGAGATTAGGCGAAGCGGATGTTCCTTAGACGGCTTGGGGGAGGTATTGGTGGGGAGCTGACTGTCAATGTGAATGAACAGAGCATCTTGGCGGCGCGTCGAGAACCGTGGGATGGGCAAGTATGGCAGATCTTCTGGTCGTTTGGAGGTATCTTTGTCATCTGAGGTTCGGTACGGGTACTGCTTGACGAGCTCGGATAGGCGCAAGGGCATCTTCTGAGCGATGGATTCTTCTCTATAAGAAGTCACGTTCCATGAAGGATCTGTTCGGCCTTTTGAGATGTGGGAAAACTCACCTAATGTGGGCCAGGAACAGATGTTCTAGAATCCTTCCCGCACGCTCCCATCGCTTGTAGAAACCTTCCCAGTCTTCGTCCGCTTTGGCTCTTTCCGCTGAAAGGAGCCATAGACCGAATAGCCTTGCCAGTTTGCTGCCGGAAACGCCAGTTCCTTCGGCATGCGCAGCCAGAGACGACATGATATCCAACGTTGCCAAGAGAAGTTGAACGTGTGCTTGCGGCAAAAGAGGGACGAGTGACTTGGAGAATGCCGTGGGCGGATAGTCCGCTGTACGTTCGGACGATGCGAAACTACGATACCACGCCCATTCAGTGGATGAATCGACGTTGGAGCCGAAGGTTGAACCATCCAGCCGCAGGTGTCGCAGACCCCAACGCAGTACACTTGCTATGTCTTGCGGGGTGCGTGTGTACTTGAGCTCAGTTTCAAAGATGAGCGACGGAGAGGTAGGGGAAGGAGAGAGTGTGGTAATGGGGCTTTTAGGTCCCAAGGAAAGAACGAAAAGCGAGATGAGTTTGTGCTGCACCTCGGGGGAAGCGGAGTACCAATGTGGATGCATTAGACCCAGGGCTTCGAGACCTGCGACAAGTTCAGTAAGGTAGACAAACACAATATCACGCTGAATGCGTGAACACATCGGTAGGTGTGAAGTGACCTAACTCACCGCCGCGATCAATGATTCCGCTCGAACATGCTTTGACCAACAAAAGAGTTTCCAACGGGTTCAACCTCCTTTCCCCAATGACACTATCCGAGAGCAGGCCGCTGCTGTCTGGGTCAGCTTCGAATACAACACCCAAAGCACGACTTTTCTCCTCTTTCGGCACGGGCAGATTCAATGTAAGATGGAGAGTAGGGCTGGGGCCGACGTTGCTTGGACGCGGTTGGTCTGGGTTGCGCGACCGACTGCGAAAGAGCGAAAGCGGGCTCTCTTTAGGTGGCGCAAGTTGTTGACTGGACTGCGCATCGGGATACTGCGACACAGAGGGGGGAGATACTGGGCGAAACGGCTTCATACTTGCCCTCGAGCAGCGACGACGGGACGGAGAGTCGCTTGTTGGTAGGGGAAGCGGCCTCTTTCTCGTCCTTCTTACGTCCGAAGACCTTGTTCAGAAACGAGGGCATCGCGTGGCTGATTCCTGCTCAGAATTAGAAAGAATGATCCAAAGGAAGGTCGGCCAGGAAGAGAGGATAGGAAGGAGGGAAAAGTCGAGTGGTGGCAGAGAGCAACCTGCTCGCCCAGCGCTTCACACTTCACAACTTCAACCTGACCTTGACCCCCACCTTGGCTCTACTGCCCTCTACGGCTCTCTACGATTCACTGCACTCTGGACTCTCATAGCAACCCATACCCATGTTTTCCGCATTTACCTTGTCTAGGGTACGATCCCTGTGGCGTTGATCTTGCTAGCTCATTAACATCAGGAACAACCGCTGTCTAGCCTCAAATATCAATCTTGCAAGTGTACAGAGGATCCGCGGTTAACTCACGCTAATACCATCTTGTAGCCATTCTGCTACATCACCGGCTTCAGTACAAGCTCTCAAGCTCCTGAATGCTGCAGTGAGCGGGCCTTACCCTCCGGAGAAGTCCTCCGCGGGTCCTCTCAAGTTCAACCTCGAAGTGGTTGAAGACAAGCCACCCACCGGCGACCAACTGCGTACGATCCTCTCGTACCTACCTGGCACGTCAACCGTGGATACTCTTGTGTCCGGCCACTACTCTGTGGACTCCAAGCCGACAAGTGCGGAAGCTCTAGCCAAGCTTGCCGCCGAACAGCCTAAGGCAATCAAGTGGCCCATTGTCGTGAACTGGGATGATGGAAACGCAACGGTGGGCGATGTGGACGGTGTGAAGAGGCTGCTGGAGGGCTTGAGGAAGAAACGGGATGGCGAAGCTTGACGAAGTTTAGCGAGGAGACACGCGCCTTAATGAAATGACAAATCCCCTGTACGATATGGTACGCGAGCTCCATTGAATTGACAAGTGTTGCTGATCTGTGATAGTTGGCTTGTATGCAGCGACAGACGTTCAAGGTGCCCCATTATTCGGACTCACACCTGTTACAAGGTGCAATCTCGTTACGCCATCCTTCTAGCACGCTTCTGCATAGTACAACCCTCTGCTATCGCTACTATCAGATGATATTACCTATTATATCTCATTCAAATCTCACTCGGTAGTGCTTCGACAGAGTTGTCATGCTTACAGCCTGGCGCACTGAGGACGCACGAATGGCCTGCTCCGAGTACGCATACACAGGAGTGTCCATGATGGCACGTTAGAGAGAAAGAGGCTCATTCAAGTAAGACTCAGAGAAGGCATCAACGGCGCTGTTCACAGAACATAGGCACCGTTGAAGCCGTCCGGAATACCCGTCATTTACAAGGGCGGTCACTGGTGAACCAACGGCGCTTCTACACACGGTAAGCAGAGGCTTTAGATCCTAACAGTTGCAAACAAAGACGAGAGCCGTGAGTTGCGTCAGTCCTCTGCGCCGATAAGTAGAGAACTTCAAAGACGCAGCTTATACAATCGGTACATTACAAAATTACCAATAAGTAGCACAAATATACGCAGGAGGGGTCTCTGGTTTTCAACTCGCTATAGACTCTTCCGCGCAACTTCTGCAGCCGGCGCAGGTGTCGACACCATACCTCTACACCTTGACATCCTCAGAGACAAAATCAGGCGTGATTGCGGCACCATGGTTTTGATGTGTAGTACTCGCGCTCTGTGGACACCAGCGTAAGGACCAATCCCTCGGTAAGAAAGAGACAGCCTACAATCTGCTGTTGAGGTCCGAGGGTGAATGCGCGACGGTCTGGGAGAGCGCCTTCCGCCGCGTCCAATCTGGTGAGATGAATTGCTATGACATCCGGCGTATGGCGGAAAGCGTCTCGGGCGTTCAGACTAAATACAAAGATTATTGACTGCCCAGTCCAGATATAAGGAGAAGACGTACGAAGCTAGGAGTGAATTTGTGTACACTATTGCTTGGTTCTGTAAGGGAGGCCAACAAGAACAAGCGCACTCACATTCACTGATAGTCCAGGTTACTGATGAAAATGCTATGTAAGTACACCACAGCTCTATGAAAAGACACTGACGGGCAATGGAAATGGTGTCTTCGTGGCCGGAGATGACCTACCGCAGAAGTTGAAAGAATAGTAAGATAGCAGTCACCAGTTTTTGAAACGAAATTTACGGTGATAGCGACCGTTAGAGCGACCATGCTAAAATTCTCCGGAAAGTGAGTAGGCCCAAGAAACATCCTGCGTGCAGTGTGAGCACTTACCTAGTAAGCAGGCCGGTGCTGATTGTGTAGAGGAGCAAAGTATTGATGATCGAGTACGTACTATAGCCAATTTGTAATTAGTATAAGCTGAGGGTACCATCGTCAAGCGCATGCACATACCGACGCTGGGCCGTGTTACGACATTGGAGTAAGAAGAAGCATAAGGTGGCGGCAGTGGAAAGATCTGCTACAACACGAAGTGAAAGGCCGACTTCAAAAAGCCACTGGCATAAAAGAATTAGCCACAATTTCATAGAGCGAGAAGGGAGCATAAGCACCCGGAAATAGTTGAAAGCAGAGACTGGGCGTGTTCCAATCACAAAGCTGTAACTCGAGATTTAGCAAGGTAAATCAGCACCAGAGTTATTCAATGCGTACAGTTTGGCAGCGCCCGCTGAGATATACTAGTCTTAGTACAGCTTTCATCTAGAGAACAACTCGGACTACTTAAGATGAAACCTAGAATACCATCACTAATCCTGATGCTGTTGTTGTGAACGAGTGACGCACCAACAGCGCTCCAAATACCAGTACCTGGGTGTGAAGAGGGTGAGATAGAGCAACGCCATGGTCACAAATCACTCCCGTACCAAGGGATAGGTAATCCAGCGGTTTCTCTGGGTCACTGGGAAGGTGTAGCATCGACTGTAAGACCATTATAATCTCAAGGGAACAAGGGAAGGTCCACATACCTACCCACACACGATACGCGAATGTACTGTTGGCTGTTTGATTCAAACCAAAGTGGACTCTCTTAGATGAGCTGTGCTTACCACTGGATCATGCTATCCGTAACTGCCTATATGACTGACATATTAAATAGTATCAGGGAAAAGAGGGGTCACAGCAATACCGTGAGCAGAAGTACGAGCTGTAGCCTGCTGTGTCAGCAACAGTCATACAGGACGGCAGTAATCTGCATGGAAAGACATACCGGCATGGTCCTGTCACTGAGGAGTTAGATGACCATCACGTTGAAACGGGGAGCTGTACGAACCAAGATAACTTCTCAAGCTGTACGTAGTCCCCAAAGCCTGTCACCGCGTTCCTGATGTCGAAGTTGTTACTACCATTGTGACAGACCCTTCCACTGGCAGTTTAGTGCCTGAGACATACCTGTAAATGGTGGCCACTACAAACGCAAGGCTAGCTGAGTTCAATAGCCTGCAAATCAATCAGTGATCCTCGTGTTGGAAAGCGCAATCCAGCTTTACCATAGCATGAACACCTGCGGCGTGGATGTGTATACGTTAGGCACATCACGGTTTCATAGAACAATCATTGTACCAAGCACTGCAACCATCGACTCTCTTTCTCGAATCGCTGGAAGAATCTGTAGCATTGGATGCACAGTATCCCGTACAGGCTGATAAGAGGTATTAAGTTTTGGTGGGACACTTCGAGAGGAACAAGTGACAGATATACATAGCCGTAATGATCCCGCATAAAATCTCGGATCCCAGTGTACGATCAAGTATGGTCGGCATAACAGCAGAGAGCCAAGTGAAGAAGCTGAAGGGGTTGAGATGAGCAAAGAAGCTTGTGGCCAGCTCAAATCAAGCGTACCTAAGGTATTATATATACAACCACAGAAGGTTCATCTTCATCTTGCGCAGACTGACCGGATCTGTCCCCTCGATATGTGTATGATGCAGTCGCTCGAAACATCACACACCGTAAGCACCTGGCGTTTCTCGCTATGCGTGGCACTTGTCCGCTGCGTGTGCGCCATAGCTGCAGGACAATTCGGGCAATTGGAGTGTGCAGATAAAACGCGAAGTCGCTGTCGCAAATGGCAGGAAGCCATTCTTGCTAAAGAATTCCTCCTCGAATCTAAAAGAAATAAATATAGGGTTATGATTGAATATGGCACTACCTACTCACGAGGTACTTTGATATCACGCCGAATACAATGGGGGCTCTGAATGGATACACGAGTGTTGTTTGGGAAGCGCACTGCACCATGATTTATCAAAACTCGATAGATATCGTATCTTTATACTCCAACTTACCAGTATAGCTTGAGAAGGTGGCACACTACTCAGTCTCGACACCGCGTCAGGGAGGCGGAGCAGGCGAACGGAAACCAGCAGCGGACGGAGTGAGTCGCTCGGGAGATGGGTGAGACGCCCGTGAGGGCATCGGACGTGACACAAGCACGCCGCTCGACCGATTCGAGGGCAACACATAAGGGAGATGGAAACTCGCGCAATATAGCGGTGCCGAGGTGTAAACCGTCATTGTTGATAATCGTGAGAATGAACATACGGTATCAGGTTCGCAACTTAGCGCACAGGTACTTGGAGAATCAAGAGTTCACGGCCAAGCGTAAGTAAACATAGCAAAGCTATGAGACTTCGAAAAGATGGTGACACACCCCTATTGGCGGCCATCTGCTTCCAGAGATATGCACTAAAACGAGGTGATGCCGCCCAGATGACTCTCCGCCGTTCGATCTGAGGTAGAAGTACTATGTATTTTGACTATCATCGTAGGTTGTTGGGACCGGGTCGTTGAGTAAAACTTCAGGCCAGGCGGGTTGCGCTGACAAGACCTGCGTGAGAACGCAAAACTGCAGTGGAGAAAACGTAATAGTCACGCGTGTCTCCAGGTCGTCGTCCACATTCCTGCCCATCCCGAACCTTCCACTGCCCAACCTACCCGCTTAACGACGCCGAGGATCGACCTTTCTCCACCAGCCATAACGACCTAGCGTGTGGCCGTAGCATTCGTGTGCTTAGACTCGTGTGGTATGGGATGGCGGCCATATTTGTCGAGTAAGCACGGAGAAATGAACTAATCCTGCGCTGCGGGAGCGGGCAAGTCAGCATGTCACCGATTACTGTTCGAGGCTGATGACGTACACGAGGAGTTTGCGAAGCTGTCTATGCCTCGACGACAGACGGAGTAATCACAACTGCCCATCGTTTTGTTCCACTCTCCACAGGCCTCCGTTATCTTTCTTGGCACTGCACGACCCAGGCGAACTCCACGGCCGGGGCACGCTTACCAAAGGCCATGCGCTGGCATTGTCTTTATTGCCTTCAGCCATATCGCTTCTAACACCCTGCCGAGGGACATAGATCTGATCCAGGCGACGCTTTCTGGTACGTAGGCCACTTAAGCTTAACTCCGTCTGAATGAGAGCGAATGAGATATGTTAGAAAGTCAAGTAGGTTTTGGGAAGCCCAAATGTTGCACGCACATATCAAGGTTCGGGATGAGTTACATGACTATCTGAGCATGCTGAGAGTCATTGAGCGCGTAGATACACTGCTTGAGGAAAGCTTAAGAAAGGAGGAAGTAGTCGGCGACTTGCGACGCGGCCGAAAGTTGGTCGAGGGCAACCTGCTCGATCAAGCAATCAAGAGCGTCTGATCCTAACAAAGGTAAATAATGGGTACACAGGCGCTGTGCGCAGTCTAGGTGTTCTTGCGCAGCGACTGCTGGTACGGCTTCACCTCGCCAATACCAAGTGCCCAACATCGTTCGTTATCCTGCCCGCCTGACATCTATCCTTACTCTTTACGCCCAAGTGCTTGTAGCCTAATGACTGACGATCTGCAGGAGCTCCCCATACCTCACGCTCCTCGCATCTCTCTCATATCACTGCCGGTGCCCGTTCCCGAACACTTCAAACCTCAGTCCCCTGTCTCTCACATTCGAAATTCTCTCATTGCTGCGAATGGCAAACGCTTTGCTACTGCAACCAACCTTCCTCCCGAGATCACCAGCATAATATTGCAAGAGGCAGTCTCGAAGCTAGACTACGCCCAGAGGAGCAAAGTGCTCGGCGCATGCAGTCTGGTGTGTCGCCACTGGGCAGCAAGGTGTCGAGAGAGGAGGTACTGGCAAACCACTGTGTTCATCGACTCGTACGCCTCCTTCGATCGTTTCGAATGGGCTATAGAGCACAGCCCGGTGCAGGGAGTTCGGCCAATTGCAGAGTGCATTACGGGCTGGGAGGTGTAGTGCAGTGCATCATGTGAACCATGGATGCGTCGCTTCTTCTCCAAGCTCCCTATGCCTCTCATTCGATTCGACGGCGACAATCACTCGCTCTACGTAGGGACAGCGGGTACTACAGGTTCTCGAGGAATGGCTCACGCACCACGGTCACTATCCACGCACCTTCCTCGAACTATCCCTGGGAGCGTATTTTATGTGACATGGATGTGTCTATCTGGTCTCCATTTCGGCAGTGCCGCCGACTTGGTGCGACTCGTCGTCGAAATCCCATCGCTCCACGCTCTACTTTGCCAAGATCTAGTGTTCTCGCAAGCAACTGAAGACACGCTCGCGGGAATCAGAATTCCGGTTCCCGGGCGTCGTAGCCTTACTCGTATGGAAATGAAGAATTGTGGCGGGTTCGAAACACATGCAAATGTGATGTTTACCACTGTTGCGATGGCTAGAACCCAGAGACGGTTTGCAGGCATACTTCATAACCCACTCCGTGCATTGATACCACAGCTCGTACGATATCTCGTGCCAGTAGGTGGGTGCGAACGCATGCATGTGGATTACCGCAATATTAGTAAGTTTGGCAACTATCTCATTCACTACACGTACAAAGGCAGGGCTAATCATGACCTATGAACCAGGCGGACGCATTGTCTTCCACTATCTGGCGCCCCCTCTGGAAGCAGAGATTGCTTTCGACCTTCAGGCCCTCACTGACCCCTTGGCTCACAGCCAGCCTCAGCTTGTCTATCAACCTGAAGCAACTCTTTATCAGCCCATGCCAAAACAATACCGCCGTGGCTCGGAGCTAATGCAGTTTCGAGCTATAGACTGGAATCAGTTTGACGAGACCATATCCCGCGCACGCCACCATTCGAAGAGCTGATCTTCGTATAGCAGATCGCAGACTGCAGTACGTCTTCAGCTCGCTCATCGACGACGTCCACCGTGGAACGTTCTGTCCAAGAGCATGGGGCGATGGCAGGCTACACGTACAGTTTATGGGTACACGTGTGCACCCACGTTTACCCCAGATCTACCACTTTGTGATCGCTCAAATGCAAGACATCCTCGCTGCACCAACGGAGTACGAAGTGGATGGATGTCGGGTCACTCTCACCAGGAAACAGATCTTCGACTTGTGGATACCCAACAATCACACGGCGAGAGTATATACTCTGAAGAAGGCTCTCGGGGACAACGGCAATGCGCTTGTAGAGGCAACCGACCCACACAGGAGTCAATGGCATGAACCAGCCGAGACCGCGGCCTCGTTGACGGACTTGGAAACCCGAATCGCAAAGCTGCTCGCCGCAGTCACTGCACATCAGAACCAAGACATATTGGAGCTGCCCACAGTTTCACATATTCAGTCCCAGACGGGGCGCTCGGGGGCAGCAGCAGGGCTGGATGGGTTAGGCGGATTAAGACTACTGGAAAGTCCTAATACTAAGGCCGGGATCGAACATATGAGGAGAACAGGAGAGTTTGTTGAGCTTGGCAGAAAGGGCTGGGTGTTCAACAATGACGATGAGTCGCTGAAAATGGAGGACATGGACACTCCCTGTGAATGCATAGGTAAGCTGCCCTGCATCCATACAGCATTGTTATACGCTAACGACCATGGTAGTATGTAAGAGAGCTGAAGCGGCTTTTCATTCTTGACAGAGTCTACAATGTGTATGTTCTCTTTCCCCTCTTATAGTTAGCTACCGGCAAGAACATTGTATTGTTATGTATAATGCCTGGACGTATTGACAAGCAGTTTGGATAGTGTTTCATGGAGCCTACAACGAGCATGAGAATCAGTTTCCACCATCCCCCGTCCAAAAGAGTCGCACTTGAACATACAGCCGTAGTACAACGAATAGGGCCGTGTTGATCAGGCTTCAGATATCGGGCGGAACTCAGACTCCAATTCTTTCTCCCCGACTTTAACCTTTTCTGCGGCTGCGTAATCGCATAGACTCAGTCACGAGATTTTCAAAAAAAAAACTTGCCAGATGGGAGAGAACTCACCGAGCATCACGGCGTACATGCGTGTCCACTCCTTCGTCTCGTTGATCCACCCGTGGATGGTGCCCCGCTGGACAACCACGTCGCCTTGGTTCAATGTGAGGTGTCTGCTATCATCGAGAAGCAGCGTTATGCTGCCGCTGATGACGATGATGTAGTCTAGTGACAACGTGCGGTGGAAAGGCTAGCGCACGTCGATCCGAACGCGTACTCAGCGCGCGGGCTTCCCAAGCTTGGTAAGGAGAGTGCGTACCGAGCCTGCACCAGGGGCCGTGTCTATTGCACGGAACGTGCTGCCGGTCGAACTGTGCAGATCCTCGACATGCTCTTTCGTGAGGTCGTGGAACGCGCCGCTGTTGTTCGCCGGCAACGCGTCCGACCAGTTGAAGTCCGTAAACAACGCCGACGGGCCCATGAACGGGTGGGATTCTACCAAAGAATCCTCCGCCACGATCGCTGTTCCGTCCGCGTTGTGCCCGGTCACGACCCTGCGGATGGGTGGAAGAGACTGTGGGTAGCTGGAGGGCTCAGCTGACATGGTTCAATCTATAGCGAGATGCGAAGTGTTAGCGAGATTTGAGAATGAGCGAAATGCAGACGGCACTTTATACTCACAACATCTTATCATGAATCGCGATGGGAAGATCACTAATTGCGTGATAGTGCTAGTGTTCAGAAGATTAGAAGCAAGGGCTAAAGGTGACCCACTCACATCGGCTACAGCTCCCTGCCTGTCCGCCTCAGCTGCCACAAGTCACGGCCCATTGCATTGTTAGCAGCTGACTAATGTTGGAAATTGGCTTGGTCAGCGTACACCTTTCAAGCCCGGCCAGGAGTACACGACTCCAGCCAGTATGTGTGCTGCTGGCTTTACGCAGTAGCGTACGCCACGGGTTCGCACTTACAAGTGCTCGAGTCGTTTGTCAATTCATCACCTCGGAGGTGGGTACCGGATCTCCAATGACCTCATCGGAGAGTTCTGGGAGGTCATCATCGGTTTTGTTTGCAGAAGAAGAGTTGGACGATAGCAACTCGTCGACAGACATGAGAGGGAGGGGTAAAGTCGAGGGCAAGAGCAAGTAAGCCGGAAGGATTGAGCGCTTACAGAATTACTTGTGCGGTGCCTTGCACCACGCAGCGGTATAGCTAACGATAAGATGGGGAACAAGACGAAGGATAGTGTAGTAAATTTCACAAAGTCGACTTCAATGATGCAGAATTCTTCAGCGCAGGACCGCCACAGCCGGTCCCGGAGACAGACACATGTAGAAGTCACAGCGCGTGCGCCAGAGATTCGGTGGGACTATACAAAAGCAACAGGGAGAGCTACGATAACAACCGTCAATGAGAGGAGGAAGACAAGATAGTACAGCGATGGAAGGGTATGTCCAGGTCAATCTGTGGTTCAGACTTGCGTCACTGCATTCCCCAAAGCTAGGGATACACATTGAGATATCTATATCAAAAGAGTCTGAGTCTACTGCGTATAAAAGATGTGCAAGCCATTACTCACAACTGGATTCCATGTCTCTACGCGAACAGAGGCCAGCAATCCTCTCTGACGCGATACCATCGCGGTCGGGCGTCGAAGGGCAGATGCAGGAACTTCTTCACGTGCTCAATATCCTCCTCGGAAACCTTGGCATCTAGCGTGGCTCGGGATCCGTTGTCCTTGAGAACGAACAAATCTTTAATCCTTTCCTTGGCGGTGACGACAATTACCTTCCTCCTGATGCGCGGCATGCTGGGGCGCGCCGCGTAGACATGGAGGGGCATTTTGCTCGAGAGTTGGCACAAGGTCTCGAGGATTGCGAACGCTTCCTCGGGAGGCATCTTGTCCAACGGATCCGGCCTCCCGTAGTAGTCCTCGTAAAGGTAACGCGCGAAACGGAATCGTTCGGTCTCCGTTATGAGGAAGCCGTAAGCCACGGTGGGTATGGGACCTCCAATGACCTCACGGGGAAGTTTTGGGCGATGATTGATCTTGTTTTCAGGAGAAGGGTTTGACGACGGCATCTCCGAGTCCTCATTGACAGACATGAATGGGGGAGCTAAAGTCAAGGGTAAGAGTAAGTAGCTAAGAGCAAGAAGTCCCGGCCCATTCGAACTTCAACTTGGGCGCTTACTGACTAACACCAATGGACGAAAGAGGAAAGCGTCGTTGTACGACAGCGTGATTGGGGTTTCGAGGTCTGGGATCTGAGAAGTCGCATGACTCGCCGTTCAAAACATGGTATCTTAGATTTATTGAAGTTCTAGCGAGCTGCAGAGTCAGACATGCAGCACATTAAGCTACATCTCAGTTGTATACGTGCGAGCTTGAGGGGCATGGCGACTAGGAATTTCTTAATGTTATGTCCAAAATGGCGTAAACACTCACGGCGCAACCAATAATAGCATCTCGGGGTAAGAAAAGAATACGGCACAGGAATGAACAAAGATGAGTTCAATGGTGCGGCGTTCTGCACAGGCGCAAACGGACACAGGCAGAAGCCATGGCCCAAAAGAAAAGCATGAACAAGAGCTGGGCCATCTGAGATTCGGTGGTACTATACGCAAGCGACATGAGAGGGGCACGATCACGCTACGAGAGGGGCAAAAATACAACAAAGTAAGGACTTGTCCAGAAGAATCCATGGTCAAGAGTCAAATTCCCCAGAGCAGGGATATACGCCAAGGTATCTACAATAGGAATGAATTGAGTTGAATGCAAATATGAAATATTCGAGTTGATCTCTCACGTTATAGGCTTGAGTTCTCTACGTGCACCTCGGCCAACAATCCTGCCTGACGCGATACCATCGCGGTTTGGCGTCGGCGGGGAGATTGAGGAACTTCTTCACATGCTCGATATCCTCCTCCGAAACCTCTGCATCCAGAGCCGCTCGCGTCCCGTTGTCCTTGAGAACGAAGAAGGATGCGATATCATCCTTGGAAGACACGACCACAATATTCTTCCTGATGCGCGGCATGCTAGGGCGCGTCTCGTAGACGTGGAGAGGCATGCGGTCCGTGTAATAGTACATAGAACGCAGAATCTTCTTTCTTTGGTCGGGAGGCAGCTCCTTCAGCGGCTGCCCTTGGAGGTAGTCTTCATAAAGGTAACGCGCGAAGTCGAATCGTTGGGCGTCCGTTATGATGAAGCCGTATGCCACAGTGGGTTTGGGACCTCCGATGACGGCCAATTTAGGATGTGGGCGATAGTTGTTTGCTGAAGGAGGGTAAGGCGGCGGCGAGTCGATACTGACGGACATGGTGGTAAGGAGTGAAGGTGAGAGCGGGCGGCAGTTCGGCCATTTCAACATTGGCGCTTAGAAGTCCTCAGCCAGAGGATGATGAGGAAAAACGGTGATATCGTCCTTGTATTTCTGTGCGGTATATCGCCTGAAAGGTTTGTTGTGAATGGTTATGTTTCTCTCAACCATACAAGCGAAAGATGTTATACAGTTCAGGGAGGCAGCAGAACAAGTAGGCCTGCAATGTGCATTACCTTCAGCGCCTGCAGCGTCGAGCATGCCCTTGGCCAGGCGTGGCAATGACGCATGCGACGGGGCGGTCTCTGGCACTGCTATCCGTGGATTTAGCGAGGCTACTGCACGAATATGCACCGGACGTGTGACCCAATGTATCATCTGGCATTATTCGAATAATCGAGTACTGAGAACTGCCACCTCGGTGCCTTGATCGGACATTGAGCAAAGAAATGAATCCATAAATACACGGTGAACATTGAACAATCACAGGTGCTCAATCTGTAACCGCAGCTAGATAACTCTGTCGCACGGTGAGCATGCAAGCACGTTCAGCAGAGACGACAAACTCACCTCTCGTTCCGTCAGGAACTCAAGATACGTCAATGCTACCGCCACCCAGAAGCTTGTCTGCACGCCCATCTCTTTCTCTCTCCTCGTATCAATCTCAATCACGCCATGCATCGACCGCGCAGTCCACACCGGCGTCCTGTCATGGTATGTCAGGAGCGGCGTCGGAGTGGCTACCGCGGGCGGTGGTACCTCCGTAGCGTGCAGAGGCGCAGCCGACGTCGGCGTCGGGCCTGCCGACGACGGGCTCGCGACGGGCGCAAGAGACGGAATTGGGGACAAGGTGAACGAGGACGAGTGCGACGGTGCGGAGTTCTTCAGGGCGGCCGCCATGCGCGCGAAGAGCCCCATCTGCGGAGGATGCGGGACGTGCGCGTGCGCATGCGGCGTGAGCAGGAACGGCGTGACCTGCGCCTTCGCGGCCGTCTGCGCCAGCGACGTCGGACGGGCGTGGCCACTCGCATCGGGGAGGCTAGCGAGCTTGGCGTGCACGCTGCGCGGCGACGGAGGGACGACGCGGACGTTTGGATTGGACGGCGGGGTGGGCGGGTAGGAGTGCTGCGAGGCGTCGCGGGTCTCGCTCGTCAACGTCGTATCGGAGTCTAACGAGCCTTTGGAGCCCGATCCTGTCGGGTGTAGACGAGGACTTGGCGGGGTATTTGTTCGGCATGCGAAGGTCAATGCTGCGTCGGCGTGGTAAGCCGAGGACTGAGGTAGTGGTGCGAGTGAGATGAAGGTTCCCGGGGAAAGGATGGTGCGCGTATGCGGATATACCATCCGCGTTTCGGGCGGTGGATGGTCCATTGGAGAGTTGACGTTGCATTTTCCTGCATCCTGTCAGCGTCTGCAACCGCAACAGTGGAGAGTTACTTACCACGATGTGTTCGACTATTTCATCGTCGGCCAGGAATCTTTCCTTCAACCCTGCTTCGTACATTACCTCGCGGACTGAGGATTACGCAAGGGGGCCCACCTTGTACCAGATTACGCGATTTCCATTCTCTTCAGATACATTCAGCCTCATGTCCGAAAGCACATCTGAGCTGCAGTATTATGACGGTCAGGTTACTGCAAGTAATAGTAAACGGCTAAGAAATGTGCTGACCTTGCGACGGTGAAGCGAGTGAGGACCACACTGGAGTTGTCATGAGTGCGCGGTAGTGACATGTCGTTACTATTCGTGGCACGATAATCAAAGACGGTAGAGCCGTTTGTGCAGGAAGAGACGAAGGTGGTTGCCACGAGCAGGCTGTGAAGTACCGGCGGCTGCGGGCGCGTCGAGTCTGCTTAGTCATGGCCACGTTGTGACGCGTCGACGCGCCTCGGGGTCGACGCTGCGTTTCGCTGCAGCCCAGGTTACTTCAGTCACGTACTGCAGACGGCTCAGCGAAAACACGAATTCTAATTGGTGTGAGAAGTACAGTCATATAATAGTAGGGAAGGGCTAGGTATACTTTATTACCAGATGACGATGCTAAGAACAGATGCAGTGCTTGAGACAACGGATGCATGAGTAGAAAAAATATGAACATCCTCCAGGACAAGACACAAAAATCTTCCAGAGGCCTCCTGCACACACACACGGAAAACTTCTTCGGTCTAATCGACGAGGCGCGGAGAAACAGTGTTAAAGATCAGACAACGCGAGACGATGCACTGAGGCAGAAGAAAAGAGAACGCGGAAATGAGAGTTGGTAGATGGGAGAGACAGCAGGCAGCGACAGGAGACAAAGGGTAGGCTGCAATGCTTGAACCCAGAATTACGGCGACGTGTAGTGAAAGGGGAGCTAAAACTGGCAAGTTGCCGCACGGAGTCGGACGCAGAATAACCTACAGTAATGAGACAAGACAAGACAAGCACAGCTGCCCAGCACGTCGCACTACGGGTGAAGGTTAGAACGCCTAGGAGAACAGTCAGCGGGAGCTCGTGGTGTGACGAAGCAGAAGAGACGTACTCTCGGAGCGTATCGTACAGGAACTTGTAGCTCCTCAGGTTTCCTTTCAACCGCCTGATATCGAGGGAGTACGTGTCCTCCAGACGGTCCATCCGCGTCAGTTCCACGGAGAAGCGGACCTCATCGCCCTGGTCTTGCTGGGTACTGCCATAGACCGGCTCGCCAGTGATCTGAGCGGGAGCGTCGGTTGTCGGAGCCACAGCCGCCAACGCGGCTTCCGAGGGCTCTTGGGAAAACGCCGACACCTGCGACGACTGCCTACGCATGAGGAGGCCGCGGAGCATGCCACCAGCCGAGGAGCCGACCGAAGACGAGTGCGATGGCGAGGGCAAGGGTAAGCCGCGCCTGTCGACCTGCGGATACAAAACAGAGTCAGACGAGAAAGCTCTGAAAGTATGGCGCGTGGAGCATACCCCGTTGGAGGCCGCAGACCCCGACATCGTGAACGCGGCCAGCCCACTGCCAGCATCGCGCAACCCAGAGCTCCCGCCCATGATGGCCTTCTTCCGCTTGGGCCGGACGCAGCGGTACTTGTACTCGCCGTCGACCTGGATCTCCACGCCCATGTCCTCGAGCGCCTTCTTCACGAGCTTCATGACGTCCGGCGGAGGTCCCGTTGTCACCGCACCCGGGTCCACAGCGCCGTGGTGCAGGCGAATGGTGCCTTTCGAAATCGCAGCAGAGCCCGAGCCCCCGACGCGGCCCAGCACGCCCGCGAAGCCGCGTTCCGTGAAGGGCGAGTCGGTGTTGGACGCAGAGCGTGGGTGCGGCGAGAATGGCGACGGGCGCGACTTCTCCGACGTGGGCGTCTGGCCGAGGCCGACGGTGCTGGTTGACGAGGCGGCGACGCTGTTGACGGGAATGCCGGTCTTGGGCGCGTCGACGGGGTCTTCTCGCCGTCCTCGGCCACTTCCGAGGGCGCCTTGCCCTTGCTCTTCGACCGGAACCACTGCATAACCTTGTTGGCCTTGAGCGTCGAGGCGGGCACGGCGCCAACGTCGACCCTGGGGAGAAGTTCGGTGTCGCAGGTGTCGTGAGATCCTTCTGCGGCACTGCGGGTGTGGCATCGGGGTGTGGCGTAACGGGTTCCAGCGGCTTGTCCTTCTCGGTAGGAGTCTTTTCTTGTGCAGACTCGGGGTGACGTTGCGGCCCTTGGTACGCTGCTTGAGCGATGCTCTGAAGGGTTCGACCATGACGGTAAGGGTGTTTCGACGGGTTTTCTTCGTGCTTGACGCGCTGTCCGGGCTGAGTAGGGCTGGATCGGTCGATGAGGTGTCCTTGACTGCTGGCGAAGGTGGGACCTGCAGAGTCGAAGGGCGTCGGTGCACATCTGTCTTCGGTGTAATAGTCTCCTTGGAGGGCGACTTCTGCGACGCAGCACGCGACATTGTACCGGTGCCATTCGTCTGCGGTTCGGCAGTGCCAGAGCCGAATATCTTCGATATACCGATTTTGTCAATAGAGAGGCCCCGCTTGTGGCGGCGGGTAGACGAGCCAGATCCGTGGGATGAGGTCGTGCCATTCTGTGAGATCTTCTCTTCAGCAGTTGCGCGGGGAGTGATTGGCGGGCTAGTGACTTCGATGGACAGCACAGGCTCCGCCGGCTCTCCCTTGCTCTGTTCCTGGATTCGAGGCGCATTCTCCTTTCCGGTCGAGCTGACCGGCGTGACTGGTAACGGCTTAGCGACCACCGGGTCAACGACGGGCACAGGCTTCCGGCGGTCCGTCGATGCAGATCGGTGCGGTTTGCTGACAGACGTAGACCGTTGAGGGGAAGTGGCCACTGGGGTTTGCGTGTTGTCTTGCGCATCTGCAGACTCGCCGTACTCGACCTGAATAGTATGGCGGAAGCCATCTTTCCGCTTCTTCGCATCTGGGGACGTCTTGACAGGTTCGACGGTAGGCACAGCCTTGCGGTCGCCGACATTGCTGTCCGCACGAGCCCGGCCATCCCCTGCGCCATTCGGGCCATTGGCAATCGCAGGAGACGGGGCGAACGGATCGTCGTCGACCTGCATAGGCGAAGAGGACGGCACGACCACCGCCGAGTTGTAGCCCCGCCGAGCAGACGAAGGTGTCGTTGAGTACATCGAGGCGTCACCAGATGTTTCGTAAAGGTATTCTGGCTGAGCTCTTCGGGAGTTGGAAGCAGAGGGAGGGGCTGCGCTCTGGCTGCGTGTCATTTTGTTGGCATCGACGGCGGCGGCAGCCTGCTTCATCGACCTCTGGTACGCCAGGCGCTTCTGGTGATGTTGCTCCATCGCGGTGCGCTCGACGTCTTCGACGGACTTGTTGAAGATGGATGCGTAGGGTGCGAGCCAGCGGTGGGACATAATGGCGGACAGGGAAGCGCGATGAACGGGGTCGGGTACCAGCATGATGGAGAGCAGATCTCTGGCATCTTCGGAAATGTAGTCGGGGAATGAGAGGGGTGTGTTCACGATATATTTGTACAGCAGGTTGATGTTGTCTCCGTCGGGGTTCGCAGGGTCATCATCGAAGGGCAGATACCCAGCCAGCATAGCGTAAAGAATAACACCGCACGACCAGATGTCCACGGCCGAACCGACATAGAGGCCGTCGGAAATGACGAGCTCCGGTGCTGCGTAACACGGCGATCCACAGCTGGTCTGCATGAGATCGTCTGAACGGTGTTCGAAACGGTTCGCGAACCCAAAGTCGGTGATGATTACGTTGCGATGGCGGTCCAGGAGCAGGTTCTCCAGCTTCAGGTCCCGATGAACTATCTTCTTTTGGTGAATGTACCACACGCCGGAGATGAGCTGGCAGAACAGCTTGCACGCGTCCTTCTCACGGAGATACCGATGTGCCAGGATGTGGTCAAACAGCTCGCCGCCCGACGCGTATTCGAGAATGATGCCGATATACTTGTCCGTTTCGATGACATCGTATAACCGCACAATGTTGGGGTGTTTGAGCGTCTGCACACAGGTTCAGTACATGGCCACTCGAGCAATAATCCAGCTACACACCCGAAGAACCTCGATTTCTCGCTCGACCTTGGTCATCCGCACCGCCGTATCGATGTTTCCCCGCCGTATGAGCTTCACCGCAACCTCTTCCCCCACTGCATGTGCAGCCCCAGCTTGACCTTGCCGAACTCTCCCTCGCCGAGTGTCCTCAGCAGCAGATACGGGCCAAACTTGGGTATGGTACGCCGGGGTGTGCCGCCGCGTACTCCAACGCCGCAGGATGGGAGTAGACATCTCGGTATTGGGGTTGCTCTTCTTGCTGGTGACCGGTGACGACGGAATGCGATGCGCGTTTGCGCTGCGATGAAGATGGGGAGACGGCGGTGGTAGTTGGCTGGACAGACGACGGTCTTGGTGCACGAGAAGGGCCCGCGCTCGAGTCGGGAACCTGCAAGTTCGTGGTGAACGGATCCATGATGGTATCCGGAGGTGTTGGTTAGGGAATGAGAGTGTTGGTTTTCAACCTGTGGCTCTGTGAGCAAACTCGGTAACCAGGCTGTTGTTGAACCTAAACGGGTGGCCCGTGGCCTCCAACAAAAGACAATAAAAGGAGGAACCCACGTTGGTGGCCCTTGAGCGCACAGAGCTCCTCGCTAAGCGTGAATAGCCCGTCTACGTCAACAGTGACGAGCACAAGGTGGTGGACGGTGGCAAGGATGGTCTGAGCGATGTGATGGCGCATATCGCCAAATTGGGTAACCCACGTGGGATGACTCAGCGGGATGAATCCGCTAGTAGGCGTCTAGCCAACGTTTCGCACTTGAGTCTTGACGACGAATTTCACCTCTTCTTCTTCAAATGCGCCATTTTCTGACACCTGTGCTAGCAATTTGCATGACGAGCATGCTGCTTGTACCGGTAGATCAAAGCAAGCAAAGTACAATCCCATGCCAACCTCGCAGTCATGCCCTCGCATGAAACTCGGATGCCGGATGCGGCACCTAGCTAGACTGCACATGCCCTTAACATGCTTTACGCTCAAGCTTCTTACGACTTCCTGGGGTATGAAGAGAGGTGGCTGCCCGTACCAAAATTCAATCCTGAATCACAAGCATCTCTCCCCGGTGCATTCAAGTTTGCCGGTGGAGAAGTATTCGTACCTACTACCGAATAGTCTAGCGCGGATCCCGTACAATTTTCGCTGGATCCTTTCCGTGCTGCATGAGTGGTGATACAAACGCCACCATTCATAAATCTTTCCATCTCGCAGAAGTCGAGATGGATCAACTCGACGCTGTTGATGCATTGTAGGTCGCCTTCCGTGGTCGTTCGCGGGCTCATGAGACACAGTGCGAAGCATATTTAGGAGGGGAGTTGCTTCGCGTGCCCACGGTAGACTTGTCTCTTAGACTACTGTGATTCATTACGCTACCTGCTACGCGACTCACTGTCATTACGGTCTTGGGCTTGAGCGCATGGTGTACACCGTCGCAGCGATATCGGGACGAGGTAAAGTACCTTTTGCGACATTTCTGCAGTCACTCAGCACCACAAACTTCACGCATAGCAGGCATAAATTTTCCACGACCACATTTATCGTCCTGGATCGACCAATGAGCACGTCGACGAATGCCGTGGTTGCCGGCGGCTTTGTGGCGTCCACGTGGCGGCCAAGCCCCCTGGAGACACTGGTTCTGGGCCTTATCGTATAGCATTTGCATTTGACCTACAAAGACAGGAAGGGGTATGGTTCAAAGTCGCGTCAACCTGCGCTAATTATCCTTCGTCTGTTCTGCAAGGTAGGTCCACACCCGCTCGCCGACCTTGGGATCGTACACCTCGTCTTTGCACCTCCCAAGACGCGCGTACGGAACGAAGAACTGTCAGCATCGGCAAGACGCTTAGTATGACTTTCAGGTTTATTGAATTTAGAGAAGCCGTACCTCGCCGTTGTATTGAACGGGCTCAGGCATCGTGCCGGCCCACAGCTGTGTGAGAGCGCCGTACCAAGTGGGATGCAATATGAGGTTCTAATTCACCGTTGCGGTAACGGATATCATTAACTGGATGTCGCAGAAGAAATTAGACACGTACGAGGAAAAAAGTTTCCAGGGAAGTAGCGTAGCGTTGTAACTCAGTTTTGATAGAACCTGCATTACGCCCCGGATATCAGGAAAGGCGGCACAGCCCCGGAAGTGCACTGACCTGGGTCGCAAGAGAAACAAAGTATATCATTTTCAGCATAGCGCCTCGCACTCTCGCGCATGACAACCGCGTTTAGCTGAAGCATAGTCAGCGCGCCGTTCCTTTCATTCGAATTGCACGCAAAGCGTATAAACCCACAAGCTTGCTCTGGTTGTACAGCATCTTTGTGCCAATTTTCTTCCGCGCCGGGCTTTCTCGGAAGGAGTCCCAGTGGATGCCGTCGGATAGGTGCGCACCGCCACTGGACGTTGTCACGACACGAGAATGACCGTCAGGAGACGTTGTGGCGCCGACGGTCAGGGCTGGTAGAAGGAGCTCGGTGAAGTAGAAATGTCCTGAACAGAAATTATAAGAATGAGGGGCATGTTGGCGAGAGGATCGCTGATGAACTCACCAAGGACGTTTGTCCCAAATTGCATGTCATACCCATCGACCGTCAGGTACTCTACAGGACACCACATAACACCCCTGTACACGGACCAGCAAGAGTTAGAAGCGGCTAGAAATAAATCAAGGCTCACTGACGCATTGTTGAATAAAATATGTAGCTCTTGTTCCTTGCTCAGGAAGTCTTTCGCGGCGTTGCGGACAGACTCGAGACTCGAGAGGTCGAGGTCGAGGAACAGCGCTTCCTTCCCTGTCGCTGCTTTCAAGTCAGCGATGGCAGCCTCAGCTTTCGACTTGTTCCTAGTAGCGATGTAGACCTTGGCATTGTGCTCGAGAAGGGCCTGCAGACATTTCCAATTCAGTATATGCTCAGGGTGTAAAATTCCGACCTACCGTACCTTCGCTGTTTCTTTGCCAATACCCGCAGCCCCACCTGCAGATTAAGCTTCGGTCAGTTGTAAGCTTCAACATTAAATTTGGCCCACATACCTGTGACGATGGTAACTCGACCAGTGAGATCTGGCATTTGATTTGCCAAAAACGTGGTCTTGGGAGGATATAGTGACCGGAAGATCTTCCATAGTGTTGGTGTAGAAGAAAAATGGCCTCCCATAGCGTCAGAGGTCTGAAACTTGAACGCGGTTGGAAGAGTGGCTGCAGCTGCGGTCGGCCTTTTATAGAGTTAAGAGCCTCACACAATTGCCGGTGAGTGCGGGGATTCACGCTGATACCCTGAGACCTAGTGAAACCTCAGGCGACACAGCTTTTCGGCGGGCGACGTGGGCTTAACAAAACCGAAGAATGGCTTGCTGTTGATAGTAGCGCACAATAACAAGGGCGGAGGGAGCAAGCTTATATAACAGAATTTTTCTACCGGTGGTTTTTCAATGTAGAGTTCGTGCTATTGCGCTTTCAAGCCTACTGGAGATTTGGCACTAGCTGAAGGTCAGAGCCAAGGAGGCAAGCTTACAGCGCTTATGATTTCTGAGCGCATCGTCGCCTCGGTCTCCTCGGAGACGGTTCTGCCGAGCCCTTCGTCAACCAGCAGCGTCGTCTGTCACCACGACCACGACCATGACCACGATGTCGCACAGTATCATCCCGACATACCATGCGGCCGCCGTCTTGCATGAGAAAATGAACTACGCCATCCCCAGGGACCGTGTGCTTCAGCGACGGAGCCATCATATTGGAGGCTCCACGCTATAACTTCCGCCTGTCCCACCTCCCAACTTCAACCGTTGACTTGAAGAGAACCCTCACGACCTCCGAATGTATGTACTCGTTCAGCAAGTACTGTTTGTAGACTCATATAACTCGAACATAGACAACGATGCAGCTCAAGTTGTTCAAGCTAGTGTTCGCAACACTGATAGGCTTCTCCGGCGCACAAGTCAGCCAGTCAGGCCCGCCAATCACCATTGAACCTATCAGCTCTCCTGCGGTTGGGTGCGTCTCTCAGAGCTCGAATGAGGCTGCGAATTGCTAACAGAAGTACTGGCCTCGAATAGAACTTCCACTAGTGTCACCTCCCTACCAATCCCCACATTCCACTCGCTGTCCTCTACGGGTTCGTCTCTCCTACACCCCACAGGCATCCTGCCGTCAGGCGTCTCGGGCCTTACCTCTCTGCCGATTCCGACAGTTCACTCACTCTCCTCGTCAGGTTCGAGCACGGTCGTCCCGACGGGCATTCTCCCATCCGGTGTCACACCAGCGCCGGTTTCATCCACCAGTTCTTCAGCATTCAGCTCAGGCGCCGGTTCCTCCTCAGTGCCGTCGTCCGGAAGTGGCTCCAGCACGTTCTCAGTGTCGATCAACACTAGTGGGATTCTGCCGAGCACGGTGCCCTCCACTTCACCCTCAGCCACTCCGTCTGGTAGTGGTGGTGCGAATGCCGCTGCGGGAGTACATGGAGGCGTCGGTTTGAGTGCTGTAGGTGCTGGGCTAGTTGCGCTGGTCTTGGGTCATGCGATGATGTGAAGCGCGCTGTGGAAGGACCTTGGACGGATAAGCTCTACTCAAGGTGAGTTGTTGAAGCTGTTACCCGCAGAAGCTTGACGTATTGATCACATTCCTCTAGCGATGTGCGTACAATGTAACGACGGACGTTTCTATCTATGAACAGTGAAGGACATTTGAACGATGAATTAGCCCTATAACCGAATTAAGTTCTGCAACAGCGTCCGCTCGCTGTGACCTCCTTTATGTGAAATCATCTGGTGCATCATTCCTCTGGAAGTTAACGTACGTCGAGCCTTAGCTGGTGCACCTCTATGTGTCCTTCGATGCATTTGCGGTGGGCTTGTACCAAATTTGTTGTTATTTATTGACATCATGCGTTCTGAGCATGCAAGAAATTGGACTCGTGTCGCTCGCTATGTGGTCTGAACGCAACTCTACCGGTTCCGAGCGTATCTGCATTCTCGCTCGCCACTCGATGGTCCTGTACTGAGACGCCCTGATGATTTCCTGCGTCCAACAGTTCAGGCATACTCTCAACGATGGGTGCATTTCTCACTCGTTCCAAGATTCATCCAGTGACTAATATAATATCCCTCTCAGCGCGAACCGTGGCGTCTAGGGGGCCACAATAATACCGTTATATACCAACACTTTTTATGAAACCTCGGGAGCAATCGACGCGAGTCGCGATGCGACAGATGTACGCTTCGATCACCACCGCTTCTTGAACCCTTGAAGTGAAGCACGATGACCTATGGTGTGAACGTCCGTAAGTCAACCGCATCTCCGGCATGCACGGCATTGAGTCCTTGAGACTGCAGCAGCGCGTCATCCCGTCGCTTCGGTTTCGCGAGGGAACCGCCGGAGGCTTGGCCCTAGAATTTCAAGAAGTACGCACAGCCACAACATGTACAGTATAGCCGGCAAGGGTACTGACCGCTATGGTCGAACATGCTCAGCTGCAAAGATCTGTGCTGTGGCTGTTGGCTGGAAGTGGAATGCCGTACGTCGAACTTGAACTTCCTGCGTCAATGGAGCGCTCAAAGCTGAAAGGCGGACAACCTCGAGTATACTTCGTATTTGCGGCATTACTGTAGGTGTGGGACCCGTGAGGAGCAGCACATCACTGTGATGAACGATGTACTGAAGTCACTCCACACGATCTGCAGTATCAGCCTTTCGAAGGTGAGTAAGGCTGAAACGTTTATGTTCAAAGTTACTGATAGAAGATTGCTGTGAACCATTTGCTCGGTTAGGGAAGTATGCTGAGTGTGCTCTGCTTGAAGGGGAATACGGTACCAGTGCCGTCGAGGCACCACCTATCTCACGTCCGTCGTGCTCCACCATAATTCGCACAGATGAGAATTACCTGTCACCGACAGTGATTGAGCGCGTTATGCTATGCTAGGAATCGCAACGTAGTTCCTACTCAACAGATGCAGATCATCCAAGCGCACAGACCGCGGCAAACCGACGTTTAGTTTGCGAGCGGCATTGATTCGGGCTAACAATGCATATAAAAGATGTCTTCTCGAGCAGTAGGTCCACACGCCAAGCACCCACACTTCCACTGAATAGTTGATTCCCTAAGCATTCAAGCATGAGTGTCTCGGGTCCTATTGCTATACCTCATTTCGGACGCTTGAACCTCGCTGCCACATGGCTTGCAGCTATTTTATATGGTGGGCCACAATTCTCCACTGTCCATTCCCCCGTCTCATGTCGTTGACAGGGGTTAAGTACGGTATTGAAAATGTAGAACGTGGCTCCGCCAATATTGACGCAGGTTCGCAGCTGCATTGCGTTCGGCGGGGCGATCTATACCTTGTTACGACGTGGTAACAGAGTAAATTGGTAAGCAGGGCCTGTATTTATACGAAGCATGACATCACAATAACTCGCCACCCTTCTCTAAATTGCAGGCTGCTCATCAGCTGGTCTATATTGCTATTCTCTCTAGCAACAGTGGATGCAATTCTTGGGTTTCTGAACCTATACTTGCCGCTCATCAACTCAACGATTTTGGAGACAGCAAGCGGTTGGGATGCGTACTATCTGGATCCCTCGAAAACACTGGCAGCTCACGAGGGCATCTACATAACGGTAGACCTGGCTCAGAACCTACTGTTGGTGCGTCTATTCATCATTTAAAGCACGGAATACTGGCTCAGCCTGAAACCATTCAGATATGGAGATTGTATGTCGTCTGGGGCAAAAACGTTGGAGTCGCGGGTATAGCTGTAAGTTCTCCTGACATATGTGTGCTGTTGACTTACGTAGCTTATGCAACCTATTCATATAGATAGCATTCACTAGTATTCACAGTGGTTCGTACAGGTGGTTGGTGCAGGGCTAATCTCGGTTCGTACTGAACCAGTATTGTTAGGATGTGCTTACACTACCACAGCCCTTTTGGCCATGCCAAATGGGCTGCCAGTCTCACGCGGTGGATCACAGCGTCATTGATGCTTGACTTCATTGTGAACGTCGGAGTGACGGCCGGAATAGTTGGACGGCTGTGGTACATGGGGAGGCGGAACAACGCAACGGTGGGAAGGCTGACTTATCGAGCGTCCATCTTAACCGTACTCGAGTCTGGCGGCGTGTACTGCAGTGGCATATTCGTCTGCCTCATGATGCTGTTCGCTGGGGATACCCCAGGTGCGGCTGCAGGGGACTATGTTTTGGCACAGCTGGCGGTACGCTCTGCACTCGAAATTCTCTCGGTATTGAAGGACTGACCGCACATGTTTGTAGTCGATCACGCCTCTCATCGTCATTGCTCGAGTCGGGTTAGGCTTGATGCACGGGCGAAACCGAGAAGACACCACCACGCTCCCCGTCACTGCCCCGCCGATATTCGCACTGCGTCCGATGGAGGTGCATATCACACACTTCCCGGAGGAGGATGTCGACAGGGCTCCGAAGTCGTCGTTCGAAGGTTTTGCGCGGGACACAGACGGCTCCAACACTTCAAGGACGGAAGTGGGGACCAGGCTTGACACTGCTTATAGTGTCATGGATGCGACCAAATCTCGTATGTTATTCACAGCCTTTTTGTGCTATATGGATATATATGTCGCTCAGAAGTACAACTTACTGGTAGTGCAAAACTGTCACGGCCACGACCAGCCCCTGTTGGGTTGTAAATGTCCAGTATTGTGTTCGCGTTGGATGGCTCAACAAATTGGAACGGACGCGAGCCTTCGCGGTGAGGCCTCGGCTCTATCGTCGTCCGTAAGTTGGCTCTTTACTGAGGAGTAGGAGAGCTCCGAGGCCGCGTCGTTGCCGATTCGTAGAAGACGTCGGATGGAAGGCGTAGGCCGGTTAGGCATGAATGTAGGAATGGATGTGGTTGGTAGATCTACATCGGTAGAGTTAGCAGACCGGAAGGTGCGTGGCTAAGCCATCTCGTTGGTGTCTCCGTCCAAGGACACAACACTGGATGTGCAGCCCGTCACAAAACACCACCAGCTTTTTCAAGTTCGGCCATACCGCTGAGAAATTTCGTCTCCATCCCGCAGGAGATGCCCAGACTTCGGCTCCACGTCGTCGCTGCGAAGGTGCGCCGACGCTCTCTAGGTCGAGCAGGAAGGCTCGGAAGGATCGTTGCTTGGGGTATCACCAGGGTCAGTCGTAGGACGCGAGAGCGACCTCGGTGGCAGCTCGCTTGCCAAGCTTGATGGTGCGACGAGTTCAGTCAAAACGACGGTCCCAGCGCCGTTCGTATCTCCACTGATGTATCCCCGTATTTGGATCCTGCATAATTGTGAGCTGCATGTATTAATGCCGATCATGTTGAAATATTACCTTCCATTTTATCCACCTCAGTGCGCTGAACCTGAAGTCAGGATCTGACTCCTCTTCTGACTTCTCTGAGTCTTCCGACCCTTTTTCTGACTGCTCTCCTGACTTTCCTTCTGACGTCTCTTCTGACCCCTCTTCTGACTCCTCCGAACTCTCTTCTGTCAACCTGAAGTCGGAATCCGACTCCTCTTTGTACTCCTCTTCTGACCCTTCGGACGTGTCAGAGCCTTCTGCGAAACGTATCAAATCTACCCCGCCGTATGACCCTCCCTCGGTCCCCATCCAGCCCGCCTGTGCCTCGGACAACGCATGTCTGTATCCGTTCTCGCCATCTGCCAGAATCCACTGTAGGAAGTCTTGTTCGTCTTCAGCAGATTCACAGAGTAAAAGGTCGAATATCTGACACCTGGTGAGGGTGACGACGTCGCCGCTCACCGCATACTCTGTCGGCATGTCCAGAACATCTTGCATCCGAATGGGCGGCTGTCCGTCATGCTGGAACTCAATATGCACCTTGCGTTCTCGTACCAGACAGGGCATAAAATCTCCTCGAGAGATGCCTTCTACCATCGACCGGAAGAAGGGCAGGTTGTCCTTGTCAACCACCATGTCCGCTCTGCGAACACTGTCACATGTGCAGAGCACGTAGTCCATTTGGTCCCACTCCACCTGGAAAAGCGAGCCGTAGCCTTCAGTCACGTTGAATATAATCTGAGGCTCGTCATGCACCAGAGGATGAGCGAGTGCTTCGAGTTGAAAGAAAATCTGCAAGCCAGGCCACTCTACGTCACCTCCATGAAATCCGACTGTATGTTCTTCTGGATCTGATGCAAAACAATCAATTCGTGCACAAATAGTGAAAGCGCATGATTCTTACGGTATTGTGCCTTCAGGTACGGAGTAATCTCAGATTCGTTACTGTCGACTGTGGTCACATACTGCAGTAGTTGCGGTAGCAGATCGCGTAGATGGTTATTGGGTGTTGGTAGGAGTTGTGCATGCTGTTGTGTCATGGCGAATGCACTCAGAATGAAATTTGCTACTACCCAAGCGTCTCCACAGTCCTCTATGCTGATGTCGCAAAGGCCTCGTTTTCCCCTTCTTCGTGGTACGGTATCAAGAAAAGGTGTGATATCCGGAAGGTCAACGCGATCGCATACTAGCGTCATAAGGGTCGGAAGCCCAGCGACAAGTCGAATGAACTCGGTTGGGTGTCGAAATCGCAGATCTTTGAGCTCCAGCATTCTTAGGGCGAATACACTCCCTGGCACGGTTCGCGGAAGCGAGGCGGATAGCGTCCGAGGCGCGTAGGCATCAAGAGGCTTGCCCTCAATGGTAATTTGAGGAAGTGCGTTGCGTGACTCGAAGAGACATTTGAGCTCCGTAGGCAGGATGAGACAGAAGCGATGTAGCCACAGCTCGCACGTCTCGCTACACTGGATTTCCCAGCAGTAGATACTTTCCAGAATCGAGCGAACTCCCTGCACAGGGCCGTGTCCGACAGCCTCTTTGAAACGGGCGATACAGTCGTCTGAGCGTATGCGCACCATATAGTTGCAGGCTGAGCTCTTCCGGTATCTTGCCGCCCAAGACCGACATACAAGGCTGTATGCGTGTAGATCCTCCTCCTTTGAGACGCTCCATGCTTCCTGAATCGCCGTTTCCAAAATCATGCCGACGATTTCGGGAGGAAGGTCTGCTGCAGTAGCAAATCCCTTGTTTTGACGTGGAAAAACGAGCCTCCCATGGCGAACGGAGTCGTTCAGATGTATAGAGCGGGGAGACGCAGGCTTAGCCATGCTGTGCAAAACTGGGCCTACGTACGAAAGAGCATCATGAGCACCACAACGGTGTGGTAATAAAACTAACGCACGACCTAGAGAAGCGTGTGCAGCTGATCCACTGGAACCTGCAACAGGTATAAGAGCTAGCGAAATCGTGTGTAAGTAAGAACGCCGAAGTGAACCGTGTACTCACAATGAGCATCTCTCAAGGACTCCCACATTACGCCAGCACCGAACACGGCATCAGGTTGAGGATCTGGCAAGTACGTCCGGACTTGCTTGCCAGTGAGCGCACATGCAAAGATCCAGTCGCTACCAAGAACGACATCCGCTCGCAATGATGCTTCGACCAGTAGGGGTATAGTGCACACATAGCGACCGCTTGTGGTGGGAATATGAAGAGGACCCCTGCCTGTGCTGACAGGGACAGAATCACGGCCAACACGGACAGTAAGGGGTACACGACGAGCAAGGGCGAAGTCACGAGACATGGAAGAGTGCGTTTGGGACATGTCGACCGTCACAGAAACGGCATGTGCGAGATACGACCCAAAAAACGCCAAGTTGAGTGGCAGTGAAGACATGGTGGAGGTACGTAGTAAGTAGAGGATATGGCGGGACCACGGCGCACACTAACAACGGACTCAAAAGTTTAAGCTGTTTGGACGTTATCGGCAAAAGCCGAAATCGGCGATCAAGATTTTTCGAGACTTGACCTCTTCCTCTGCACACCCAGCCCGAACGTGCAAAGATGGAGGCATTCGACACTTATCAGACACCACTCTCTAGGTGCGTTGCTATACAGTGGCCCTGCAACCCGAGATATATATCTGAATACACACCAGCCGCTATGCGAGCAAGGAGATGGCCCATCTCTTCTCTCCCGCGGTGCGCTCGCCACAGGCGTACCCTCTGTCGCTGAACGAACCGCACCAACACCAGCCTTTGCTTGCAGAACCGCTTCGCGACCTGGCGGAAGCTGTGGCTGAACTTGGCGGTCGCCGAGAAGCAGTTGGGGCTCTCCATCTCCGACGAAGCTCTGGAGCAAATGAAGGCCAATCTTGTGCGTGTCCCGCATCATGCAACCTCCTGTATGCGCTGACGCTGCTGCGATAGAATTTGGATGAGAAGCAGTTTGAGATTGCGGCTGTGGAGGAGAAGAAGAGGCGTCACGATGTTATGGCTCATGTGCATACGTTTGGTCAGGTCGCGCCCGCTGCTGCAGGAATTATCCAGTACGTCGGCTCCTCCAATCTCTACGAGGACAGAAAGCTGATGCGTCTTAGCCTTGGCGCAACATCATGCTATGTTACGGAGTGAGTGCGTCTCCTGCACTCTATATGCCGCCGCTGAGGCCAACCAAAGCAACGCCGATCTGATCTTCATCCGCGAAGCCCTCACCCTTATCATCAAAAAGCTGGCCGTCGTCATCGACCGTCTGTCCAACTTTGCGAACCAATACCGTGACCTCCCAACCCTTGGCTTCACCCACTTCCAGCCCGCCCAGCTGACCACCGTCGGCAAGCGTGCCACCTTGTGGCTTCAGGTAGGTAGCGAAGGAGGAACATTACCAGATGAAAACATTCAACGTGCTTCTGATATGTAGGAGTTGCTCTGGGATCTGCGCAACCTGAAGCGCGCACGAGATGATATCGGCTTCCGCGGAGTCAAGGGCACAACCGGTACCCAAGCCAGCTTCCTTGCCCTCTTCGACGGTGATCACGACAAGGTTTGACTCAGCGATTTGGTAGGTTTTACACATTGTTAACGGATTTGGGCATCAGGTGGAAGAGCTTGATCAGCTTGTAACGAAGCTCAGCGGGTTCGACTACGCGTACCCGGTCACTTCACAAACGTACTCCCGTAAAATCGATGTCGACGCGCTTGCGCCTCTCGCCAGCTTCGGAGCGACTGCGCACAAGATCGCAACGGACCTTCGGCTCCTGGCCAACTTGAAGGCATGATCCATCTCCATCTCGCGCTTTATCTGTTGAAGTAACAGCATGTATCCACAGGAAGTTGAAGAGCCCTTCGAGTCGACTCAGATTGGGTCGTCCGCCATGGCGTACAAGCGCAACCCCATGCGTTCGGAGCGCGTCTGCAGTCTTGCCCGTCACTTGATGGTTCTGCACCAGAACGCGCTAATGACCTCGAGTGTTCAGTGGTTCGAGCGGACGCTTGATGACAGGTGCGCTTCCTCATTGCTCTCCACGTTTCTCCATATATTCTCGCTGACACAACCTCCCTGCAGCGCGAACCGTCGCATCACGCTGCCCGAGGCGTTCTTGACCGCCGACATTGTCCTAACGACGCTGCAAAACGTCTCGGAAGGCCTCGTCGTGTACCCGAAGGTGATCGCCCGCCGCATATCGCAGGAGCTGCCCTTCATGGCGACGGAGAACATCATCATGGCCATCGTCAAGAAGGGCGGCGACAGGCAAGAGGCACACGAGAAGATCCGGGTACATCCACCCGCGTGTCTATCATCGACGCACCCAACTGACAAGCACATTTTTTCTAGGTGCTCTCGCACGAGGCTGGCCACCAGGTCAAGCACCTCGGCCTCGAGAACGACTTGATCGAGCGCGTGAAGGCGGACGCGTACTTCGATCCGATCAAGAACGACCTCGACGAGCTGCTGAACCCGAGCACGTTCATCGGGCGTGCGCCGGAGCAGGTCGACAAGTTCCTCGCGGAGTGGGTGAGGCCCGCGCTGGCGGACCCCGAACTGCAGACTGTGCTCGCGAAGGGGCGAGAAGGCCGAGCTGAATGTATAACACGTATCAAGTGCGCAAATGTTAAAAATGTATTAGAATACGGTAGAACAATAGAGTGCCAGTCGATTCGCAGTTCGGTCTGGGCTCACGCAGGAGAGTCGAAACGATAGCCTCCTGTGACGTCGTCCCATAACTTCTTGGTGTCTACCTCAGCGTGCAGGCGCGCTGCGAGAAGGAACGCTCCGCTGAGTTTCCTGGAATCACTCGGGTCAAGACAACCGTCAGCTTCGTGGGCAGAAATAAAGCGCACCTGTTCAAGCTGTACGTTTCGCGAGGCGGCGGCGTCAGCCGATGCTGGATCATGACGGGTATCTGCGCCCGTATCTGCGCGGTGATGTCTGCCCAGCTGGACCCTGGGCCGAACGCGAACGGCTGCGGGCGTCGAGGCTTTGAACGGGGTCGCCAGGAGCGTCATGGACTTGACATGTGCGTCAAGCATCGCCTGAAAAAAAAAGTCAGCGAGGAATATTATACGTCCGGCATGGTGAGCTGTACCTCGTTCTCCGCCCCAGTCAAGTACCCAACCTTCAGGCTCCAGTCGATGCACGCCTGCTTGTCCTCGGACGCGGCCGCCTGCAGCAGCCGGAGCCAGCTGTCGATGAACTCCTTGGAGTACTCGCGGGTGGCACCGAAGTCGACGAGCTCGATCTGGCGCGTGTGCGCGTTCCAGAGGAAGTTGGTCCAGTTCGGGTCGGTCTGCATCGCGCGGAAGGCGAACAGCTCTTTGAGGCACAGCGCGATAATGCGCGATGCGATCTGCGTCGGAGAGAGCGTCAGGAGGAGCGCAAGATGACGAGGGGGAAAGATGGACCTCGTTGCGCTCCGCCTGAGACATGCCGTCGATGACGCTGCCGCCGACGCTGACACCCTCGACTTTCTCCATGACCAGCACACGCTCAGTGCTCTTCTCCCAGACCCATGGGACCTTGAAGTGCGGTTCGTTCTCGAGTAATGTTGCGAACTTGCGGAGGAAAGACGCCTCGCGTGCGTAGTCGCATTCGTCCGCGAGCTCTTCCTTCATGACCTATACAAACTAAGTTCCTGAGCATACACTGAGGGACGTGGTGGGCTAAGAACGTACCTGGATGGTACGGTCAAGGAAGAGTCCTTTGGGAAGCAGCCTGCCGGCGGTAAGCAGTAGCTTCACGTAGCCTAAGTCACTCGCAATGGAGTTCGCGATGTTCGGAAATTGGATCTTGACCGCGACGGGCTCTGTCTTGCCAGTGGGGGACACGCCCGCGTTCAGGACTGCGGAGTGTACCTGGCCTATCGAGGCCGCAGCGAACGGGATACGATCGAAGGACTCAAAGTAATCCATCCATGTTGGGCCCAACGATGTTTTCATGACTTCCTAATGGGATGGTGAGAATGGTTCAGCTGCAGGAGTGGTGATAATGTACCTCCATCTGCCAATCGGGCATGTAATGCGCGCTGTCCTGCACCCTTCGGAAGATATCCTCGACCTCGGGCGGTAGCACATGACTGTCTTCCCTCAGAAGATATTGAGCAGAGCTCGGACACCTAGTCGAGCATGGACTGACCCTGGATACTCATGAACTGGCCCAACTTGAGCGCGGCACCGCGCATTTGTGTCAGCTTCGACACCAGCCGTTTTATGTTTCCCTCTGTCATCATTAGTGACGAGGGCTGCTGGTCGGAAGAACTGGTAGACCGTCGAACCAGCTCCGACGCGGCGCCATATCCAAGAGAAGCAGCGAGACCTGTCGGTGATTAGTGTGAGTTACGAACGATAGCCATTACACGTACCTCCATAATGAAAAAGACGGCCAATGCGGGATGAGGGCACCTTGGAGGACTGAAGCTTGCGCACGGAGATAACCTCTGCAGCACGCTCCTGCAAATTCCATTGAGTAGGCTCTCGCAAACAGAGAAGTACGGACGGCTCACCGTGGGCATGTCAGGGAGCCCCGTAAGTGCTGAGGAACCAGCTTGCACTGGCTCGTTCAGCTCTGTCCAGGAAGAGAGGACTTGAACAGTTGGAACCACCTCTGGCTCTGTCGAGTGCACCACCGAGGGATACCCAACCACCTCCTCTATAGCTACAGCTTTTGGCAGCTTGAGTGCAGCTGCAGGCTCGGGAGGTGGGACAGGCCGCACAGGTTCTGCTCGCACCGCCTGTACGTCTACAGCCTGAACAGTGGGTACCTTTACCGCCACTGCGGGCTGAGCTTCCGGCGCTGCCCGTGTAATCCCAGAAGCGGGCACATCGACCACGTCCACTCTCCGCCGCTTCACAGCACTTGGCTGGTGTCTGCGGAGCAGGCGGGCGGTCTGCCCTTCTGCCTGCGCTGCGCGTATGCGTGCTGCATGCGAGAGGATGTCGACGACCGAGTGGGCGACACTATACCACTGGTAAGCGGGTCCGGGAGGCATCCTGCCTCACTCGTTTGGCTGAGCAGTCTCAACTTCGCGTTCAAAGAGGGCTTGGACGACTGACGAGGTTGGACGACCGGTAGTAGAAGCTAGAATTACTTGAAGCCGGCGGTTCGCGTCATGACCCAAAATTGGGCGTCTATGGGCCGCTCTTGGGCGCTCCGAAGCCGCTTGCCGGTAGTCCCATTCCGTCACCTCGAGCTCCGAGTCTCAACGACATAAACCACAGACGCCAATGTACGCATGCTTATACAGAAACATAGCCAACCTATCGAATCTTAAATCTCATATCCAAGCTGTCCAAGTCTCGACATACACGGACTACCAGGACTTAAGACTCAATAAACTCACAATAATATTGTGACTAACCGCATGTGGACGCGCTGTCGGATCCTTAGACGTGATCTAAACTCTGTCCTTTTTATCACTACGCATCAATCCACTCGCTGATACACTGCAGGGCGTCTGACCGCTCAGGCTCATGCTATGAGTAGATGAGGAGGTCATGCACAGCGTCAGGGTACTCCCGACACTTGACTTCGCATCCACTATCCTCCGTCCTTTGGCGCATCGCGAGGATCTGGTTCCGGAACACCTCCGCTCCGCCAGCAATAATAAACATACGTGGAAAGCCCTTGTAGAGGTTGCTGCCGACGACGGAGGAAGAGGCGGCCGAGATGCAGACGTTCGTCTCGGCCTCGCGCTCACGCTCGGGGCCCACGAAGCGACGGATAGCTTCGGTGAAGTCGGGGCTTTTCATGCCAAAGAAGTCGGACGTAGCGTTGATACGCGCGGACGAGTCTGCGTCGTGCGCACGGACACCCAAGTCAACCCATGGAGAGCATAACAAGATGGTCGAGGGAGGCAGCGGGACGGACGCAACGCCGCGTTCGTTTTGCTCGGAGCAGCTAACGCACCAGTGCAAGCGCGAGGTTCCCACCCGCCGAGTCAAACGGCACCCAGCGATGGCATCGAGTAGCGCCGCGGGGAACGGGTACGGCGGGTTCGGTGAGTTGTGAGACAGGCGGTATTCGAGGTTGAACGAACGGTCGATGGACGCTGCAGGATGCCGCACGGGATGCTCGACGTCCAGTCGTTCGGGCGCGCTTCTCATCAAGCTCGTCTCTTCTTCGCCTACTCGTCTCGCCCTTCTCTACCCACCGCCAACCCTCGCTGATGATTAGCCACCCTCCTGCGGCCACTTCCAGTCCCAGTCCACGTCTTGCCCTGGTTTCCCACTCGCGTCGGCTCTGGCACCTGTCCCGCCACGGCGCTCGTCCGCCCATGACCTGCCCGTTCGCCCGTCTGTCAATGTCTGCACGCCCATCAGCCCTCATAACGTTGCGACCTCGGCGCTCTCTTCCCGCAACTCCGTGACCTCCTCAATTCTCGCTTGCTGACCCCCGTCGGATGCGTTGTTGCCCGTCTGATGCGCAACGGCGGCCTTGTTGGAGGCGAGAACGGCGCGAAGGAAGTCATTGTGTTGCTCTGGATGTTTGCGGTCCGAGATGAGGAGGTCGAGCTTTGGCGGGTGGTAAGGGTGACCGCTGCACCGTCGACCTCTGTTGGTGCTGATAGGACATCGGCTATCGTCCACTGATCATTGTATGTGACCTCGTACTTCCCTGTGCTGCGTAGAGTTGGTAGGAAATTGCCTCGCGGGATGTTCTCCACCATCCACAAGAAGACGTCCTTTGTGCCGTGGTTGTGATGAACATCAATGCGACAATGCGCAATTTCCATCTGGGACAGATACTTATCAAACTTGCCCCAGTCTAGTATGCTTATGAAGGTTTCC
The DNA here is from genome assembly GCA_024811115.1 of Terana coerulea. Lineage (NCBI taxonomy): Eukaryota > Fungi > Basidiomycota > Agaricomycetes > Polyporales > Phanerochaetaceae > Terana > Terana coerulea. The sequence continues at coordinate 193,907 of JAKOGH010000757.1, forward strand.
AGGTCTTTGCACTTCTCAATCGCGAGCCTAAGCGTTATGCAAGGGCCTCCAGGGATGACCAGTTGAGTGCTTGAGACGTTAAGGTATGCATTGAATTCATTGACAGATTCCTTGGTGACTGAGAAGCTCAAGCCTGCAAGAATATACAGAATCAGCTTGTGCTTAGTGTTGCAAAGAACCCTGCCACGACATCACCTGGAGGTTTATTATGCCTGATAAGTGCAGAAGGAAGACTTTGGTGGTGAAACAAAGATGTCGCCTGCTGGAAGTAGCCCATATGTTCGTGGATCTCTCTGCAGGTGAGATCCATCCTCAGTGGCCCAAAACATTACCTCGAGCGCTAGACAACGATCGAGGCTGGATTCCACATGGCTCGGGTGCACATCAATTGACCAAAGCGGATACAGATGTTTTGGAGCATGCCTCCACATAGGAATGCGGACCTCCTCTTGAATGGACGTTCCGGAAAGTGTGAGGTTGCTGAGAACGGGACTGCTGTGGAGAAGTTGCTTGAAGGTGCCAACTGTGCGGAAAGCACACATTATACAGGTTGAGTGTGGTAAAGATGCGGATATATCCAGGAATAGCTCTCGGGAGCGAAGTGAAGGGCGAAGGGGGAGCGAGCTTGTTCACTTGTGTGCTCGTGCCGTCAAGTGCTAGCCAAAACCCTCGTGTGAAGTTCTCGAGAATTGTGAGTGGAATGTGATGCAACCATGGGATAGTCCAGAAGTTCTCAAACTTGGCCTCGAGAACCTGGATGCAACAGTTGAGCTGCGGCCAAATGTAGGGAAGTGGATGCTCCAGGAAGTATCGCAGCTGTTCGGCATCATCGCGGGAGCGCAATGTCACCCTGGCCCAGATCCACTCCCGGCATATTTCTGCCCAGTACGTACAGACAAGGCTGCATGCGGTGAGTCTCTTCTTCTCCTCCCTCCGAAGGTTGTACTCGTCGCCGGGCTCTATGCAAGACAGAAGAATCTTGGCCACAATCTCGGAAGGTACCCGGACTCCCAAGTTGGCGCCTCTCAACTGCGCGGACACCTCGAGGTCAGTGGCCATTGTAGAATTAGATGTCGGGTATGGATGTATGAGCAGCGGCGTGGGACAGAGCTGACAGTGTCGGTTGACGGAGGGAGCGAGCAAGAGGACGAGAAGGCGACGACGGTTATTAGTATGAGCCGTGGGACTCGGCCGCTGGTGTGCTTACCCACAGACCATCCTGAGTTTCGCGGAGTAGAGACAAAGCCCAATGGTTTTGACAATTTACGGCCGACTGAGAATGTGCTAAAACAGATTAATTGCTTCGCTTTTCTAGCGCATTACGGGTGATGGATGCCACGGCACTTAATGCTCCTATGCCTACCACGGTCTTCTACAGGCGTACTACGGATGGGTTCGGGCATCTCTCAGGCAGGGCTTGCACGGAGTGATCTCAGGCTGCACGCTGTAAGACCTCAGAGGAAGCCAGTTCATTTGTGCCCTCAGCGTTCACTGATGTCCTCTTTCTTAGGAGAATACACTGATTGCTGGGGACGAGCCAGCGCAAATTGCAGATTTCGGAATGTCGGACTTCATAGATTCAACGACGAAGACTACCACTCTGTCCAAAACAGAGGGCAGGTAGGTTCATGGCTCCGGAAATCCATCAGGCTGGGGGACAGACGCGGCGCCGCGTTCGTTTTGCTCGAGCAGGTGAGGCACGAGCGCGAGTAGGAAGGTTCCCGCCCGCAGAGTCACCCTCGACGACAATGTTTGCCGACGCAAAGTGCAGGTTGTTTTATCAAATGATGGTACCCGGCGATGGCATCGAGTAGCGCAGTGGGGAACGGGCTCGGTGGATTCGGCATATTGTAAGACAGCCGATGTTCAAGGTTGAACGAGCGGCCGATGAACGCTGTGAGCTGCGGAATGCCGCGTTGGATGTCTGACGTCCAGTCGTTGGGTGCGCGGATCGCTTCACGTATGAGCCGCCATGCAGTGCGTACAGTATTTTGTCGCTGGGCTTCGCGGACGTGCTGGTGGTCACTTCTTGTCCGTGCTTATGGAACCAAGTGTCACCAACGCCCATGACGACCAACTTGAATGAATATAATCGTGATATGAGTTGTACTTTGTTCACAGCTTAGGCAGATATCATCAATGCTCTAAACCTACAATGACAACGCACTGACAGTGGAAAGAGTATACGACACTCTTCAGACGGGAATGCCTATTGCTTTCTGTGTGGCCAGACCCGACCCATGGTGCACCAGCACGAGCTTCCACCCTGTCTGCTCCATGAGCTCGCGCACCTGGGTCACAGTGCGCTCCTTTCCGTTTGACGTCAACATCATCTGCAAGTCTAGGTAGTAGGAGCCCGCGGCGGCGTGTCCACCGTTGGGCAACAGCGGAGCCGGAGGCGTGGGACGCGCGGCGCCCGGGATGGTCTGCACGTCCTCCTCTACGCATGCGTACGCCATGAGGATGTCGACGATTATCAAGCGGGTGTGGGATGCCGCCGCCTCACGGAGATGGCGGAGGATCTGCAGACAGTGCTTGTCGGGCCAATCGTGCATGATGTTGCGCGCGAGGAAGACGTCGGCGTTCTTCACCGGCTGAGGCTTAAAGAAATCGTGCGCTGAAAAACGCGCGGTGTGGGTCAGACCAGGTGCATGCGGCAGCGCAGACTCCCCACGTACCCTGCAGTGTAACTTGGCCAGACTTGAGTGCACCAGGGAGTTTCTCATCCCAGAACTGTGCAACAGCGTCAGTCTTAGGGCAGAAACACAAGAAATACGTGATGCGCGTACCACGACGGCATCCTGCAGGACTTGCTCGCGGTCTTGAAGAACGAGCCGAAGATGAGGGTTGTGCTGAGCGAGCGTGACCGAGTGCGCGCCAATACCGCCGCCCACGTCGACGACGAGGGCATCCTTCTTCAATGATTTCCAATCGAAGCCTGAATGTACCAGGGAGCCCTGTCAACGAACCATGCAAGAAACCCAGCTGAAGTATGGAGTGCGCATACCTTCCAAGATTGCGCCCGGAGGTGACATGAGCTTGTTGGCTTCCATGGTGATATTCAGCCGCAGCTGACGTTGAGCATTTTCGGGCAGCTCCAGCCACTCCCAAATGATCAAGTTGGTGTTGAACGCCTTGTTGAAACAGGCTTCATTGGCTTCCTCAGACTTGCCTAGCTTGGGGTCGAATAATGTCTCTGGAAGGAACGACGCCGACCTCATGGCTTCCTCGCCGCTGGAGCAGAAGATTAATTGTTGGCGATTATCAAGCGGTGGTCGACGCACCAGTGCGCCGCACCCGCAGCCATTCCCATCGTGCCAACATGCTTTTTCTCCGGGCTGTATCAGGCATATAGGCAAGGTTAAGGAATTATATCGCGAGGAGAACTCTGCGTACTGAGCGAGGAGATCCGCGACCGACTTGCCACTGTCGAGGCAGGTGGAAAGACGGTTGTTGGTGAAGACGTCAGGAGCAACTTCAACGAAAATGTGGTTCGTCGCGAGGACACGAAGGGCGCGGGCTAGATAGGTGTAAGGACGGACATACAGAGAGTAAGCAGGCTCTCACGCACCGAGCTTAGATGGCTCCAAATTGGTACCACGAACCATGTCCTTGACGCGCACACCCTTTATGATGTATGAACACCAACTCATATGCGCTGAGGATAGGCTCACCTGAGGACCCGCTTCCCTACAAATCTCGGCAACGTTTGCCTGGGCTGCGACCGCGAAGGCCCCGGTTATCGCATACTACAGAGCCAAGCTGTCAATAGCTGGGATATTGCAGAGCCTGTATGACGCACCCCATCGCCACGGTCATTACAGACAGCATTGGCGAGCGGACGGACCAAATGAGCTGGCTGGCCGCGGCCACGATCAGCTGACCAGCGGCGTCGACCTCGGGTACCATGCGCGCTGCTTCAGATGGGAAACTGAAGGTGTCGTACGGGGAAGGGTAGTCCAATCCGGCGGCGGCGGTGGTAGCTTCGATGGACTCGATTGAGTCGTGAATAATCTTCGACAGAACTTTCAACTCTGCGAGGCTGCTTGCGCGCTTCGTACTAGCAGAAGGTCAGTATGCACTACTCCAGGTTGCACTCGAACATACCTGGCGGCCATGACTGTTGGGGCCGATTTTGACTTTGAAGAGGAGCAAAGAGATGGTTATACCGAACGTACTTAATATTAAAAGAGGTCACCTGGCTTAGAATGCTACCGATGATGTTTCCGACTACACAGGATGCTTACCAGTGACCGGTGACCCACATTGGTTGACTTGGCGGAAACTAGGGAACGAACTTTATCCTTGAATGGTGTGCGGCATTGTTCCGATCTGTGAGCTCATTTGACTAGCGACCAGGGCCAACAAGTTGCCTGCACGCATTATTTGGCTCACTTTCTGTATTTGCCCTTACGAATCTAACCATTGGCCGATACACTGCAGGGCCTCCGACCGCTCCGGCTCATGCCACGGATAGGTCAGGAAGTCGTGCACAGCGTCAGGGTACTCCTGATACTCGACTTCGCACCCGCTACCCTCCATCCTCTCGACGCAATGCGACGATCTGGTCCCGGAACACCTCTGCCCCGCCGGCGAGGATGAACGTGCGCGGAAAGCCCTTAAAGAGGTTGCTGCCGGCGACGGAGGGAGACGCGGGGAGATGTAGACGTTCGTCTCAGCGGCCTGCTCACCCAAGGGGCCCACGAAGCGGCGGATGGCTTGGGTCAAGTCGGGACCCGTCATGCCGAGGTAGTCGGACGCAGCGTTGGTGCGTGCTGACAGAGTCTGCGCTATGCGCGCGGATGCCAAGATCAACCTATGGAGAGCATAGGAGAATGGCCGAGGGAGGCTGGGGGACGGAAGTGGCACCGGGTGGCTTCTCCTCAAGGAGGTAGCGCACGAACGCCAGCGCGAGGTTCCCGCCCGCTGAGTCACCCTCGACGACAATGTCCGCAGGCGCAAAGTGCATGTCATTCACCAGATAACGGTATCCGGCAATGGCGTCAAGCAGCGCCGCGGGGAACGGGCTCGGTGGATTCGGCGAGTTGTGGGACAAGCGATATTCGAGGTTGAATGAGCGTTCGATGGACGCCGTATGCTGCAGAATGCCACGGGGGGTTATTCGACGTCCAGTCGTTCGGGTGCGCTGATTGGATGGCGTATGTGCCCCCGTGCAGTGCGTACAGCACCTTTTCTCCGGGCCTCGCAGCCGCATTGGCGGTTGCTTCTTGTCCGTGCTTATAGAGCCAATAACCAGGTATACGCACACATTCAACCCCAGCCGTCTCTGCCCACTGCCTCAAGGCGCCATGAATCAAATCCGGGGTCGGCGGAATCCATACAGCCGTCGCGTTTCCCACTGTGCAAATTGCAGTGTGGTTGGGCGAAAAGTGCACATCACTGCGCCAAATGGATCAGTGCTCTGGTGACGACGAAGTACTGTAGCGGCAACACCTACTTGGAGAAACGCACAAGGAAGCGGATGATGCGCACTCGAATGACTCTGCCGATAGTCCAAGAGGCCCGGGGGCGGTTGTTCCTTGGGAGGGCGAGTACCGTCCAAATGGGGATGCGTACGAACAAACAGAGTAGAGCCTCCGAGACAATCCATACAAGTTTACTTAATCCCATGGGCGTGCTGTCGCGAACGGTACATCAATGTCCATGCCTAAGGTACAAATTCATGAAAACTTGTACCTGTGCAGTGTTTAGTGCTAGTGAAGTAGGCGCGGGCGAGGGTAGTAAGAAAGAGGTAGAGGGATGCTCCCTGGACATCCGTGTTGGCCTGAAGATTCTCATCCCTCCATGAGGTCATAGTGACTTCTATTCTTGTGCAGCGTTTCGTCTCACTATATCGCCACCGGTACCAGGGTCGAGCGAGACCAATCATCCGGGTACCAATGTGTGGGAGCCTCTTCAAGTTTTCGCAAGGCTTTGAGCCCCTAGTATAGTATACAATGAGGGTCTCATAGATAAACAGAGGTAAGAAGGTCAACCACGTACAGTACCATCTCATCCGCCCAACATCTGAGGTCAGAAGTGCTGATTGACAAGGAAGATATGGAATAGTCGAACTGCCAGTCGCCGCGACAGATGAAGTGACCACGACCAATCAACGTCCAGAGGGTGGCGCACGATGAACTCGAATGATAGTTTTAAATAGCGGAGGATGACAGCGGGTCTCTGTGTCAAGACCGAGAGCCTTGTGGAAGGTTATTGTTGGATTGGTAGTATGTATTGAGTCTGACCGCGACGGTGAGGCTATTGGACCTCATATCTGGCGGCACTACAATCTGCGAGCAGCCACCGACTAGTAAGCATGGGGTCCGCCGTTGAACGTTGAGGCCTGGGGCTTTGGTAGTCCAACGACGGCGACGGCGTGGCAGGCAAATGGCGGCAAAAATATATAGCAGCAGGTCGTCGCCGCCCAGAGGTTGTGAGCAGAAAGTAGTAGCGCCGGGAAGTTCGCCAATTCTGGGACGCTCGGCGACCGCCGCGCCGCCCCCCGCCATAGGCCCGGATTTGACTTTTACCACGACGTCGACCACCCCTCCAGCCTTCGTGCGTCATGCTAAACGTGAAACGCAGATTATAACGTAGGGATGTTCGGGCTGCACATTCAACAGCATTCGGGATTACTTCGACACCTCGACTCCTTTACAGATTCAAGGGTACAAGGGTGCACACTGCCACTGGGGATAGACCACGCCTTTGGTATGTCTACGTCCATCTATTCTACAGCAGCATTTTCACCTCTGATATTTTTGAAATAGGCCGTCTGTGTCAATGGCCCATTCCTGCCTAGGAAAGCACTTTGTCGAGCTCGCTCGGAGGCATATGTCGCCGCTACCTGTATCTTTCATTAAAAGTCAAACATGGCCGTCCTCTGGGACTTCTGAACCAAGACTCGGAGGGGAATTGCATTGCGTTCTTCGGATGTCCGCTGATCTTCCCAATCGCGAGTCTTGGTAGGAGGCCGAGGATGGCTATCAGTGTCGCAACATTGCCCCGGAAACTGGACACCAGAGTCGGTACGGGCAGTGCGACTTGTCAGAGACCATGACAGAGCTTGTGGCGTGAGCTCGCTTTTGGTTGCGAAGCTGCTGCTCCAGACTAGCGTCGCATTAGCACCAAGCAAATGTGCTCATCAACTGCATAGAGCTTACTTGTGGCAAAGACCAACGAAATGATAGAGACGTACATGTTGCTGACAACAAGGTACGTGATTGTCTGCACGTAGTTTGGGTCGACGTAGAGGTCGATAATGATAACTATATTCAGCAAGACTATAAGCTCGTGAGTAAGAGTCGGAACATCAGTGGGTGCTAAATGACATGTACCACATACCTGGGAAGACGAAGTTGGTAACGGCTATCCAGAACAGAGTCTTCAATCTAGAGCTCAACGAATCTGGGAAAACAGGTATCAGCTGAGAGTCTTGCCGCTATCGGAATCTTGAAGCTACTTACTACCTGAGCCGAAAGTTACGCGTGCGTCATCTACATTTGCAAAGATGTGGCCCCGGTACAGCTTCCAGATGAAAATGGAGGAAGTGTAGCTGGAAAGGAGTGGGCATTAATTTACCACAGAGGAGGTGATGCCAAATTGATGCCAAACTCACGCATTGTCAAAAATCTGCAAAAAGTATTCCACCTTAGAAAACGGTGAAGCTCCGAAGTCGAGCTCCTTGGGCACAGTGAATTCTGAATAAGGCCCTGCCTGAATCTGCAGAGCCTGTTGGATGTAGTGGTGGAAGTATACTATGAGGCACGACATCCGCACGGTTTTGATTGCTGCAGGAAATGCGAGTACTAGAGCCAGCTTCTTCTTGGGCGTACGATGCGGCGGATATATGACCAACAAGCGCAACACCAGGACCATGTCAGCTATCCATGGTGTGAAGATTAACACCATTCCAAAAACAGCCTGGCCAACATTCGCTTTACTATGCAATGGGTCGAAGACCACAGTTAGCTGTATTGCTCGTGGTAAGTCAAAATACAATTTAGATTCCAAATAATCACTTGCGTACATTGATAACATTGCCCCAGACTGCTTCACTGATCCCCAGAAGGACAAGCAAAACATTGAGGACAAAGATGGGCTGTCTGCGAGTTGCACTGGTTGAGAAATATATGAGGACAATAAAGATTGGAATGAGCATCGAGCCAAAAATTGTTGCCACAAGGATGAATCCAATCGAAGGACGTGATTCCGTGGATGAACTGGGTCAAAATGAAGGTGACAATCTCCGGGATGGCTGGAACGGTGGAGGTTGCAGTAGGTATGCTCGGGTTTGCAGAGTTTGACATGGCTTACAATCAAGGAGGATAGTGTACAGCCTGTCGGCCTTGCAGGTGTCTATATATACCAAGAGGGTATTCAATATGGTGTATCAGATATGAGAGATGCTCAACTAAAATCACTGACAGAAGTCCACCAAAAACCTTCAGCTCCCACCAGCAAACGCCCTGAGCATCAGGTTCATTCTACGCTGTAGAACTTTAACATAGCCGACTGCTTTGTGCTCTATCATTGAGAATTTCCAGGCGGATCAATGAGATACAGAGGTACTCACATCTCCAATATGAGCACTTACGGTGATACGTGTAGAGTCAATCGTTAGTGATAAACACATGCGCGGGTTTAATGACCTCAAGGTCGACACGGCACTTGGTCCAATTCTTCGTTCTGTAGTGGACAGAGCAATGCCTCGACGCTTAGGTTGTCTATCATACCTATCTAAATCAGCGCTGGAGAATCTGCCACAGCTTGAGCGGAGAAGTACGAACCTGTGGTAGCTTGGCCATGTGCAACCGATAATCAGTGGTGTGGGTCGGATTCCGGCCTATTATTGTATGGGTGGTAGGTTGAGGGCTCCAGACTCGATCACTGATGCAGATACGGTTAGATTTCGTGCAACGTCGCATGCAATTACTTCTATTGCAACACTTGGAAGGCCTGATCCATGCCATTCAACAATCAAGGTCGAGATGAAGAGCTGGTACATCATGGCCCACTGGCATGAAAGATGGTGTTTATGCACTGGAATGACCACGCCGGGCGATGTAATCAGCTTGGTGTGGCACTGGAGCGTTGAACGTTGAATGGAGCCCGGACATCTGAGAACACGTGCTGTGTTGCATGCCACGATCTTGCCGTCATCTCATGTGCGGCCATACGCAGTAGCTACAAGAGATCACTGCTAGCTGACTTACCGCAAGACGTTCGTCCGCAAGTCTGAAGGTTTGCGCTTGAACCCAAGGATTGTTCAGGCTTGACGCGGTCAACTTGCAGCCGGAATGAGACTAGTGGCCAAGTAGTTTACCAGCCTCATCGTCACGACGTTTAAAAGTCGCCAGAGAATATGTATGCAAGGTGAACAGACTTGTGTTTAAGGGCGCGCGTGGTGGAGGGAGAGGAAGTGAGGTGGCAGGGCCTACGGACGGATATCCTAAGAGGAAAGTGGTCAACAGAGCCAAATAAACCTAAACGCTGCGGTACGGCGAGGGCCACACCGGTACCGCGACGAGCCCCAAGTGAGCTCTACAGCCTGACCGGCACGGGGAGATCAAAAAATCGCGCACGCCGATGAGAAGAGTGCGTTGCGTACCATACCCATCAAGCTACACGTTCCAGAGTCTAAGTAGCGGGCAGAAGCCAAGCGAAGCGTCCAAGTTTTGGATCCCCTTGTCACGCTCATTTGCAGGTGGTCTCGTGAGAAAATGTAAGAAATCTATACGCGTCATATTACAGCAAATCTTCTTGCGTTGTGTATGGTAAACCTTGATGAACAGTAAAGACAGTCAGGCTGTGTCTAAGCGAAGACACACGCCGTCACGGTCACGCGCCTGCAAGCGATGAGGGTCGGAAGACTTGCGACTTCCGGTACACGTGGTAAAGCCCCTAGTACAAGCATATGTCCTAGATGGCATGTATGTGTGTCTTTCTGTGGTGGAGTCACTAGCTGTGCTTATGACGGGGGTAACCGCGCCGCCGAGGTGTGTGCTCAGGGCACTGAGATCTCCTGTGACGTAGATGTTGGTCCCGTATACGGCGGTGTAGGTTGCTGCACGAGCTGGTGTGTCTGATTAGATACCTGCTGAAATGAATAAGAGCTGTACGCACATCCGTCGGGGTTGACCCATTCGACTGTAATCTTGCCAGTTACAGGATCGACGCCGAACTACACATTATTTTTCCCCTTCTGTCTTTGCCCCTCAGGCTACGAATCTATCCATTGACCGATACACTGCAGGGCCTCCGGCCGCTCCGGCTCATGCCACGAGTAGGTCAGGAAGTCGTGCACAGCGTCGGGGTACTCCCGATACTCGACTTCGCATCCGCTATCCTCCATCCTCTGACGCAGCACGACGATCTGGTCCAGGAACACCTCCGCGCCGCCGGCGAGGATAAACGTGCGCGGAAAGCCCTTGAAGAGGTTGTTGCCGGCGACGGAGGGCGACGCGGGTGAGATGTAGACGTTCGTCTCGGCCGCCTGCTCACCCAAGGGGCCGACGAAGCGGCGGATGGCTTGGATGAAGTCGGGGCTGGCCATGTCGAGGTAGTCGGACGTAGCATTGGTGCGTGCGGATGAAGCTGCGTTGTACGCACGGATGCCCAGGTCAACCCAGGGAGAGCACAGGAGGACGTTCGAGGGAGCCTTCGGGACGGACGCTACACCGCGTGCGTTCTGCTCGAGTAGGTAGCGCACGAGCGCGAGCGCGAGGTTCCCGCCTGCCGAGTCACCCTCGATGACGATGTCCGCCGGCGCAAAGTGCAGGTCGTTCACCAGATAACAGTACCCGGCGATAGCATCGAGCAGCGCAGCAGGGAACGGGCTCGGTGGGTTCGGCGAGTTGTGGGACAAGCGGTATTCGAGGTTGAAACAGCGGTCGATAGACGCTGTGTGCTGCAGGATGGCACGTGGGATGTTCGACGTCCAGTCGTTTGGGTGCGCGGATTGCTTTGCGTATGCGCCGCCGTGCAGCGCGTACAGCACTTTCTCGCCGGGCTTCGCGGGTGTGTTGGCGGTTGCTTCTTGTCCGTGCTTGTGGAGCCAATATCCAGGTATACGCACACATTCAACCCCAGCCATCTCCGCCCACTGTTTGACGACACCGTGAATCAGATCCGGGGTCGGTGGAATCCACACAGCCGCCCAGACTCCTACCCGTCGTGTATGGGCGGAGAGGGAGAGAGAAAGGGAGGAGGAGGAGGAGGCGCTTGGTGGGTCAGATCTGACCGCCCGATATTCCAAAGGCTCCCTACCGTCCATACACGACTGGCAGAAAACAAATGTAAATAACTTATATAAGCGTGATGGGAGATGCCGAAAAACGATGCCGTGCTTGAATTTCTGGAAACTCCCATCACTGCCATCAACGCGACTCAGTACCTCCTGCGTCCGAGTCCCGATGGCTCGACACAACACATGTCTAGTTTGCTGGTGAGCTTGACCGTACGAATAATTTGAGCCATAGACACTTCCCTCTTGGAATGCGCGATGTTTCCCTCGATAATTGGCACAATACCAAGTAAAAGTGCATATGCGAAGAGTCAAAGCGCCGTGTAAATAGCTCCGACGAGTCGCCCACATCTAGGTGTTACACTCCTGGCGCACTTCTCTGCCTTGATTAGTGCTTTGACTCCGCAGCTGCTCTTTCTGCCAGCAAACTATGCTCTGGCGTACATTTTCGATTCGGCAAGTATCCCTGTGAAGCAATTGGCAGGGAGGATGTGTCTCGCGAGGCTGAGGCAGGTCCAAAGTTGGCCAGACAAGTGACCACACGGCGCACACGCAGGCAGTCGCGTTGATGGCAATGATGGGAGTTTCCAGAAATTCAAGCACGGCATCGTTTTTCGGCATCTCCCATCACGCTTATATAAGTTGTTTACATTTGTTTTCTGCCAGTCGTGTATGGACGGTAGGGAGCCTTTGGAATATCGGGCGGTCAGATCTGACCCATCAAGCGCCTTCTCCTCCTCCTCCCTTTCTCTCTCCCTCTCCGTCCATGCACGACGGGTAGGAGTCTGACAGCCGCCGCGTTTCCCTCTGTGCTGATCGCAGTGTAGTTGGGCGAGAAGTGCACGTTGCTGTGCCGAATATGTTAGTGCTCTAGTGGTGACCAAATATGCGGTGGTGCTTACTCGGAGTAACGTATAAACAAACGGAAAATGCGCACCCAGATAACTCTGCCAATAGTCCAGGAGGGCCGGGGGCGGTTGCTTTTGGGAGGGAGAGTATCGTCCACATGGGGATCCGTATGAACAAAACTAGTAAAGCCTGCGAGACCATTCCCGCAAGTCTGCTCAGTGCTGTAGGCATACTGTGACGGGCGGCACATCAATGTGCATGCCGAAAATACAGATTTACGAAATCCCGCACCTGTGTAGTGTTTGGTACGAGTAGAGTAGGGGCAAGCGAGCGTAACGAGAACGAGGTACAGGGAGGCTCCCCTGGTTACTTGTAGTCGGTTCGCCTGAATGTTCTCATCGTTCCGTGAGGTCATAGTGGCTTCTCTTCTCGAGCGTTGTTCCATTTAACCGTGTCGCCTCCGGCAAGGTCGCGCGAGACCAATCGTTCGGAATGAATATGTGGGAGCCTTCTAAAGGTAGTCTCGTTCCCATCCGTATCTATGACATTGGCCCTACGGGGCCTGCCGTGCGGAGATCGAAATGTCGATGCACGGTAATGTCATAGAACGTCTGGTCACTTCCGATCATCCAGGTGTAGATCGCTCGCACGTGATCGCACGCGAGCACTCTAAGCCACTGCTCTCGAGCCTCCAGTCTCACTGCAGCGCATATATGCCTGTAGTTTCCATTGTACCATTTTGTTTCATATAATGTAAGATTGCATAGATACATGAATTATCACAGAGGGTAAAGAACGAAGGACGGGGCGAAGGGCGTTGTGAGCAAGGACAAAGCGAAGAAGGTCGTCGACGTGCAACGCAAGCCCGAGAGGCGTCACGTGCGAGCGATCTACACCTGGATGATCGGAAGTCACCAGACGTTCTAACGCATCACCGTGCATCGATTATTCGATCTCCGCACGGCAGGCCCCGCCTTGATGCCTTAGACACGGAATGGGAACGAGACTATTCTAAAGGGGTCATGCACCCGGAGTTCATGGCAGAAGATTAAGCTCCCGAGCAAACAAAGCCTCACAAGGCGATGCCATTGTCACATCCAGTCACTCGTACCCAGCCCGAGGCAACATGCGTGACTCAACAGACTTCAGCAAGGAACAGGGCGTTTCGTGAGCCAGGCAAGGGGAGATGTCAATGCGTTGGACCTCATGTATATGTCCCACAACCTGCCTCGGGCGCCGCAAGGTCGCGGCGATGTCACTCATACTGCCGGTGCTGGGTACGGGTGACTGGATGTGACCATATTTATAAGACGCGATCACATACAACTCCGTCACATCTGCGCCCGACATCTGAGGTCTGAGGTCTGAGGAGGTGTGATTGACAGGGGAGAGATGGAGAAGTGGTCAAGCACTGATGATTACGTGCAACGCCGTGTGCAATTCCTACCATTGCAACATTCGGAAGGCCTGATATCAGCTTCGAGATGGAGAGCTGATGCATCGTGGTGCACTGACCTGAAGGCCGGGGCTTGTGCACTCGAATGAACGTGCTGGGCGATGAAGTCACTCCGGTGTGGCACTGGAGTGTTGAATGAAGCCCGAGCATCTGAGAATGAGAACGCGGGCCGTGTTGTGTGACACGATCTTGCCCTCATTTCATATAGGACCATGCGCAGGAGTGCCCGCTACCAACACTCAGTATTCAGTACTGCAGATTGACTAATCGCACGACGTTCGCCTTGAAGCATGAAGGGTTGTGCTTGAACCCAAGGACTATTGAGGCCCCAGTCGTTACGGTCATTCGCAGCGGCTGGCCTGAGACTGGTGGTTTGGATAGGTTCATCAGCCTCGCCATCACCACGCATTCAAGTCGCCAATGAGATATAGCGCACGTTGTGGGGTGAAAAGACCTGTGTTCATATGCGCGCGTGGTGGTGAGCGAGGGAGTGTGCACACTCAGCCGCCGTGACGCCACAGGCCTGTTCGGCGGATATTTTAAAATAGGAAAGCTGTCAACATAGCCAAACAGAGCCTAAAGCCGCGGCTTGTCATTTCGATTTGGTGGCGACCATGACATTGGCAGGCCAGCTTGACCGCATAGAAGACCCTGGCAATACTCACTGCTAGGTAGTGGACGAATAACCTTACATACTATTGCCTTGCGTCAGGCTGGAGGTTGTGCATAACACTGCATCAATCCCAACTGATCTAGATTTGCCGCAGCGACCTACAGAGACTCTCACCGGCTGCGTGCGAGCCATAAATGAGCTCTGCGGGGAATCAGAGAATCGTGCACTGAAGACAAGAACACATTGTATAGCGCACTCCGTAGACATCATACTGCACGCTCTAGAGTAGCAAGCAGAAACAGTGAAGCGAGGCGCTCAAGTTTTCGAGGCTCACCTCCTTGTCGCGCATTTGCAACCCGCTCCATGTGAAAGTAGTACTTATAGTATATATATGTCGCATTACAGCAAGTAGACTCACTCTATGTATGGTAAACCTCAGCCAACAGTTTGCTAAACAGTAAAGACAGTCTAAATGAGCCAAAGCGAAGCCGCACGCCGTCGCGGTCATGCGCCTGCAAGTGGTACATAAGGATCGGAAGACCTGCGACTTCCGGTACACAGGGAAAATCCCTAGTACAAGTATATGTCCTAGATAACATTGGATGAGCGTATTTCTGTGGTGAAATCGCTAGCTGTGCTTACGACGAGGGTAATCGCGGTGCCGAGCTGTGTGCGCAGGGCACTGGGATCTCCAGTGGCGTAGAGGTTGGTCCCGGATACAGCGGTGTAAATTGTTGGACGAGCTAGTGCGACTGATTAGATACCTGCCGAGGTGAATAAGAGCTCTACGCACATCCATCGGGGTTGACCCATTCGACTGTAACCTTGCCAGTCACAGGATCGACGCTGAACTACACATTATTTTTGAGCGTTGTAATCGTACCAGACCTTGATTACGGTACTCACAATAGTAGTCTGTGCGTAGCCAATAGCATATGTGTCGTAGACATAAGTACTGGTGGCGCTGCCGGCAGGAGCTGAATATGGACATACGTAATCTGGAAACGAGGGGACTATACAAACTCTGGACTCACTGTGCGCTCGGCTATTTTGCAGCTCGAGGTAGATTGCGTTGCTACGAGGGCGAGCGTATACGTCAACGGTGGGCGATGAGACTGAGTGAGGTAGCTCTTACCCAGGACCAAGCGTCACCTGAGGTCCAGACCGGATCGCGACCCCGCTGAGGCGGTAGGGCTGCCCATGAACAGTGTCAGTGACGTTCCGACCGTAAACGATCACCACGTACGGTGCCAGGGTGGTTCAACTCAACGACGGAGCCCAGAGGGTCAGGTTGGGTAAACGTATATTGCCATGCGTCGGCGGCGGAGCCGGTACCGCTGGTAGTTGTGAGGCCGTAGGCACCCACGTAGCCAAGGAACGAGTTGCTGCGCTTTGCTGGAGAAGAGCCAGAGGCGTACACGCCAATCTTTCCTGTCTCGCTACAAATAACCATTCAGCAAGTCTCGCTGGCATGACAGTAAGCGCAACTCACACTGTGCCGGGAGCAGGAAGGCTGATGAAATGGTCAGTAAAGGACATGTTGCAAACATGCTACCTTCTACTCACGTCGCTGTGGGTGTTGAGCTGGCAGACGCGGATGATGAGTCGACTGTGCTGGAGGGCGTCGCGCTGGCGGAGGAGCTTGCGCTCGAGGATGGCGTTTCAGTCCGGGGGGGGTCTCCGACGGCTGAGACGACGCAGCAGAGCTGGATGTAGGCGTTGGCGCACTCGCCGAGTCGGTTGCGCTTGTAGTGACCGTGTCAGTAGGTGTTCCGGACGGAATACCAGCTCTAGCAGCCACTATGCCACCACCCTATCAGCACAATCTGGTGAAGCCTACACAGAGAGCAAAACATACCGTAATGAGCGTCATAGAGCCGTTTCGGTGGCGCAGGTGGCAGACCGCGCGCAAGCCGTTGGGCGAATTGTTGTTGCGTGGGTTCACAGCGTAGGCATCGGCGGAGGAAAGAAGCAACAGTGCTACGAGAGCAAGGGAGAGTGTCCTATACAGCGAGAACATGGTAGACGACG
>JAKOGH010000759.1:0-15414 GCA_024811115.1 Terana coerulea
TGCGAGCCATAAATGAGCTCTGCGGGGAATCAGAGAATCGTGCACTGAAGACAAGAACACATTGTATAGCGCACTCCGTAGACATCATACTGCACGCTCTAGAGTAGCAAGCAGAAACAGTGAAGCGAGGCGCTCAAGTTTTCGAGGCTCACCTCCTTGTCGCGCATTTGCAACCCGCTCCATGTGAAAGTAGTACTTATAGTATATATATGTCGCATTACAGCAAGTAGACTCACTCTGTGTATGGTAAACCTCAGCCAACAGTTTGCTAAACAGTAAAGACAGTCTAAATGAGCCAAAGCGAAGCCGCACGCCGTCGCGGTCATGCGCCTGCAAGTGGTACATAAGGATCGGAAGACCTGCGACTTCCGGTACACAGGGAAAATCCCTAGTACAAGTATATGTCCTAGATAACATTGGATGAGCGTATTTCTGTGGTGAAATCGCTAGCTGTGCTTACGACGAGGGTAATCGCGGTGCCGAGCTGTGTGCGCAGGGCACTGGGATCTCCAGTGGCGTAGAGGTTGGTCCCGGATACAGCGGTGTAAATTGTTGGACGAGCTAGTGCGACTGATTAGATACCTGCCGAGGTGAATAAGAGCTCTACGCACATCCATCGGGGTTGACCCATTCGACTGTAACCTTGCCAGTCACAGGATCGACGCTGAACTACACATTATTTTTGAGCGTTGTAATCGTACCAGACCTTGATTACGGTACTCACAATAGTAGTCTGTGCGTAGCCAATAGCATATGTGTCGTAGACATAAGTACTGGTGGCGCTGCCGGCGGGAGCTGAATATGGACATAAGTAATCTAAACGAGGGGACTATACAAACTCTGGACTCACTGTGCGCTCGGCTATTTTGCAGCTCGAGGTAGATTGTGTTGCTACGAGGGCGAGCGTATACGTCAACGGTGGGCGATGAGACTGAGTGAGGTAGCTCTTACCCAGGACCAAGCGTCACCTGAGGTCCAGACCGGATCGCGACCCCGCTGAGGCGGTAGGGCTGCCCACGAACAGTGTCAGTGACGTTCCGACCGTAAACGATCACCACGTACGGTGCCAGGGTGGTTCAACTCAACGACGGAGCCCAGAGGGTCAGGTTGGGTAAACGTATATTGCCATGCGTCGGCGGCGGAGCCGGTACCGCTGGTAGTTGTGAGGCCGTAGGCACCCACGTAGCCAAGGAACGAGTTGCTACGCTTTGCTGGAGAAAAGCCAGAGGCGTACACGCCAATCTTTCCTGTCTCGCTACAAATAACCATTCAGCAAGTCTCGCTGGCATGACAGTAAGCGCAACTCACACTGTGCCGGGAGCAGGAAGGCTGATGAAATGGTCAGTAAAGGACATGTTGCAAACATGCTACCTTCTACTCACGTCGCTGTGGGTGTTGAGCTGGCAGACGCGGATGATGAGTCGACTGTGCTGGAGGGCGTCGCGCTGGCGGAGGAGCTTGCGCTCGAGGATGGCGTTTCAGTCGGGGTCTCCGACGGCTGAGACGACGCAGCAGAGCTGGATGTAGGCGTTGGCGCACTCGCCGAGTCGGTTGCGCTTGTAGTGACCGTGTCAGTAGGTGTTCCGGACGGAATACCAGCTCTAGCAGCCACTATGCCACCACCCTATCAGCACAATCTGGTGAAGCCTACACAGAGAGCAAAACATACCGTAATGAGCGTCATAGAGCCGTTTCGGTGGCGCAGGTGGCAGACCGCGCGCAAGCCGCTGGGCGTTGTTGTTGCGTGGGTTCACAGCGTAGGCATCGGCGGAGGAAAAGAGCGACAGTGCTACGAGAGCAAGGGAGAGTGTCCTATACAGCGAGAACATGGTAGACGACGCGAGGGGGAATGTTCGAGCCTGGGGTGCACGTCGGCGCGGACTGGTCTTCATATACCGACGGACCTTCATTTTCTGAAACCGCATTCCATCAATACTTTGTCCCTGTCGGCGTTGCTAGTTCCCGATGTCAGGAACATATTTCACTAAGCTCACTAAACCTGCAAAATAACTCCCGTTTTGCATTGTGTGTGCGTTGTTCTGTGAAGCTGTAGTTTGGAGGAGGTTATTTCCACAGATGCAAGCATGAATGCAAGGCGTTGAGGCTTACAACTCGAACTCAAAAGTGTGTCCGTGCCAGAAACGTTGCGGTTGTCTGACAGGACGCTGTCAGAGCGTGCCTGGTTGGCGGCGGCGAACATGCGCCTGGACCGCCTAAATTACTCGCTTGTGCCTGATCTGGAGCTTGACGGGCGCTCCGCGTAATATCCGTTGATGCGCCCCACCAGATCCCGACGTTTCCCGACACCTCCCGACGCCCTTGATGGTATTGACCACATAGGTCACACTGAGCTGAGCTCGAATAATGAGCTGCATAGGGAGCCCGTGAAGTAGTTCACAGAGCCTGAAATGTCAACAGTATAGTTGACACGATAACCATTACTGGGCTTGCGAATCTTTATAACGTCCCGAGGTAGGTCGAAGGGCAATTCAGCAAAGCAGGGTAGTACGGACTCTAACAAAAGAATATGCAAGGAATCCGGCTCCCATTAATCTCACCTGACATCAAGGCCGATCACTACTTTAACATATAAGCTAGTTGCGGTTCGCAGGGCCCGGCACAACGTGGGTACGAGTTCGGCAGCTCCATGGTGATACATGGCCTGCGTAGTCACTTATATGCTTCGGATAGCGCAGATGAGCATCGGCATGTCTTTCCGCCATCAAAGAGAGAGGCAGGGGGTGCTTATACATACGCAGGCGGAGTCAAGTAGAAGTGATAGGGTACACACAAAGTCGCCGTGGGCCAGCGAGGCATCCCACGTTAACTTGCATGGTATCACATTGCTTCTCTACATCAGATACATGCTGTCAATCAAGTGTTCCCTCTCACCAAGCAAAGTACTTACAGCACACGTATAAGTACCCGACCGACTCTCTTCCGGGCCCACCGAATCTTTCACCGGTTGCTTCATGATGTTCGAATCACCGCTGCTCAGGATTCCACTGCTTCTGTGGGCTACAAGCTGCGCTGTGCTCGCCATGCAGCCTCCCAACCCGCCGCCGAAGGAAGAGGAGCAGTCGAAGTACGAGGGATCGGGCGATGCCCTTGCGAAGGCTCCTATGCAAGCGTTAGCCCTATGGTACAAAGTCAGGCAATCAAAGTACCGACCTCCGCAGTATTCTTGCTGAAGATGCCGTACCTAGATCATGTATTGGGGCAACTTCGTCGCCGAGGCTGGCACCATCCTCTCGGCGTACTTCGAGAACCCAGCCACGTACGCGCAGTTACCGCCCATCACCGGCTCGTGGCTCGCAGGGTGTCTGCTGCTGGGCTTCGGAGGCATGATACGGCTCGCGTGCTACCAGACCCTCGGCAGGTTCTTCACCTGGGAGCTGGCGGTGAAGACGGACCACGAGCTCAAGACGGGCGGCCTGTACTCCGTCGTGCGCCACCCCGCCTATGTCGGGAGCCTCATGATAGGTCTCGGGACGGCGATAACCCACTTCGGCCCTGGCAGCTGGTTCGCGGAGTACGTAGGATGGACGGGTCTCTTCGGCAAGTTGTTGGCAGGGGTCTGGGGAGGATGGTCATTGTTCATGCCGATGCTTCTGGTGAAACGTGTGGACGCAGAGGATAAGGTGCTGAAGAAACAGTTTGGACGTCAGTGGGATGAATATGCAAAGAAAACGCCGTACAGACTGTTCCCTTACATCTATTAAAGCCACAAAGCCCAGCTGCATCCTTTCGCACACATGCTCGGTTCGGTTTGATTTACACGGTGTGTTGAGTCCAGGGGCAGGGATTTTATACCTGGAGGTGGAAAGCGCGACGTAAGCACGGCGGCTGCTGTGCTACAGCAGACGCCCGGTGTTGCAGACCTCCAACAATCTAGACCGTCGCTGGCACTGGCCACGGAGGTCGGCAGCAAAGGTGGAGTGCTCCGCCGTCGTTCAGCGACTCATACAGGCAGACGCCGTGAAACAAGTGAGTTGTCAAGGCCCAACGTCGTATTCGGTAGCATTGAATGGTCGAATGCAGGGAATTCTTTCCATGCTCCGGACGGTGCAAAACTGAGCATCAGCGTAGTATCGCCACCAACGGGGAGCCAAGGGAAAATTGGAATGCTGGCGTAGTTAGGCGGGTGTGATAAGCCGTATGCACAGGCACTGTACAGAGGCGACCCATGTTAAGTTAGACCGCACGTTGAGGTTTCACTAGACCAAATTTCAGATTCATCCTGTTAGTCTAGTGTCTGTTTGGTGTCTGTCGCTTACCAAGCAAAGGACCGACAGTGCGTGTATAAGTACACAACCAACTTTGCGGATGGGTGTCCTACGGCTCCTCGGAACTTTTCTCAGGTCGCTTCGTCATGCTCGGCTCACCACTGCTCAAGATACCACTCCTCTTGTGGGCCACGAGCTGCACAGTGCCCGCCATGCGACCACCCAACCAGCCGCCAAAGGAAGAGGAGAGGGTGAAGTACGATGGATCCGGCGACGCCCTTGCGCAAGCCCCCATTCAGGCGCTGGCCCTGTTAAACAAGGTCGAGTTCAGGTTAATCAACGTCGCATTATCTTGACTGAATATGCCATACCGCAGATCATATACTGGGGCAACTTCGTCGCCGAGACCGTCATCCTTTTTCAGCCTACTTCGCGAACCCAGAGGCATACGGGAAGTTGCAGCCTATCACTGGTTGGTGGCTAGCAGGGTGTTTGCTGCTCGGCATCGGGGTATGACACGCCTCGCGTGTTATAAGACCCTCGGCAGGTTCTTCACCTGGGAACTGGCGGTAAAACAGGGCCATGAGCTCAAGACGGGCGGCTTGTACGCCATCGTGCGCCACCCGGCCTACGTCGGAAGCCTCATTATAGGCCTCGGAACAGCGATAAGCTTCTTTGGCCCTAGCAGCTTGTTCGCGCAGTATGTGGGGTGGTCAAGTCTCTTTGGCCAGTTGTCCGCGGGGGTCTGGGGAGGATGGTCGCTGCTCATGCCGGTGCTTTTGACGACGCGGATTAACGCAGAGGATAAAGTGCTGAAGAAGCAATTTGGACGTCAGTGGGATGAATATGCAAATAGAACGCCGTACAAGCTGTTCCCTTACATTTACTAGAGCCCTAAGCTTCCCGTGTTATGTGTCATGCTATCACGGCGCGGTAGTCTTAACAGCAGCGGTCAACGCCTAGTCGAAGTTTGGTTCACGTAGTAGTTGTTAATGTCATCGGTATTGTCACTTAAGCACTGTGATGACATCCTGGTGTACGTGAGGCCATGAGCTGCCCAATCAATCAGGTAGGACTTGGGAGAACTCACTATATCGTGACCGTATGACTATGGCAGTACTCTACTAGATCTACAGCACAGCCATTTCATCACATAGTACCTATGTGGTCACGCCTTGTATGTCGCCGCGCTTTGCCCTCAGAGTCGGGTGAATCATGGCAGTTTACAAGTGATCATGATATATAGGCAGACGTAAATTAGAGGTGAACTTGAAGCGTGGTCGTAAACATTGACTCGGGCGCCAATATTTCTGCTGCACTTCCCGCGCCGCGTTGGCGCCGCGCCAACCCTAACTTAGGGCTGCGACGACCTCTACACCAAAATACTCATATATCCTCCTTCCCCTGTCCTTCCCTGCTTCTATGCCCCCAAATTATAGCGTATTGTCCTTCAATCGACTTCTGCTAGAGCGCCCTGCCTATGGTCTGCACGATTGGCAGTGCGTTTATCACTGATACGCGTACAAGCCTGTGTCGTGGCAGTGACGTGGATGTCTGTGCGCTATGAGTACGGCCACAACTCCCCAGGGATCCTCGACTATAGATCGAGCTGTTGAAGCTGAGCGCTGAGCTCTCGCAACTCCTTCGTTCTCGTAATTGCTACATATCCGGGGAGCATGTACGTCTTGAATCTGCAAGAAGACCTGCCCTACGCGAGGCGATATCTCAGACTAGCTACGGAGAACCGCAAGACCTTGGATGGCGTGCCGTTGCCGTCTCGCTGGGACGCGGGCGTGAAGCACGATGACCTACGTTGCCAGCTTTCAGCTGATGGGACCGAGCTGTCCTTTGTGGGAGGTGCGGTGGACGTCTCGGGAGATACGCTGCCTGTTTTTGCAAACCACCCAGTACCGAAGCTTCATCATGTGTACCACTTCGAGATAGAAGTACGAGGCGGGTGAGCACACTGCAGGTTCTATAACTGCTATGGTTTGCTAACAATCACTTGTGTGATTCTTCAGAGCGGGTTATCGATGTACTCTCGAGCTTGGGTAGGTAAGATTTGACTACCCAAATATGGCTGCTCACATCTCTACCGGCAAGTTTCTGTGAGGATCTGTTGGTCGGACAGAACATGTCATATCAGAGGAATATTGTATCATGTGACGTGGAAGGCAAGCCAATCCTCTTGCAAGGTTATGACGCTAAATCACCAACCGCGATATTGTTCTAGCTGGGGATACAGTTGGCTGTGGATTTTTCATATCAGAAAAACATCCCTTTGACCAGTCGGAGGTTTTTATTATCAAAAACCATCACGCCGGTAGGCCACTCCTTTGTCGTGTTCGAGGACGGCCTTGACAGGCATGCTTTCCCCCAGCAGTGTCCAACCAATGGAGCCACTCCTCGAAGAAATTTCCATCATACTTTCCGCTAATCTCAATCCGAGATATGCCTTTTGACATCCCTGGATCGTTCGTCACCAATTTCGGGCAAAGGCGGTTCCTGTTCTCCGACGCAGATCGCAGGGCCGAGAAGATCCTCCACCAGCGAACAGTACCATTAAGCACAAGACTGATGAGCAAACTTTCTGCGGAGATACGCAACTACATCTTATTCTACGTCATTCACTGCGACGACGACCCGTACTCCAACGAACACCGCAGGACAATGCGGAATTGTTCTGCGGTGTGCAGAGACTGGCATCAGCGCATGCGGGCCTATGCGCTGCGCGAAGTCAGGCTTTCTTCGCCGCAGGCTGCTCGCACTATGGGAGCATTTGGACCTTCACTCTTCCAACATGTTCACGCTGTGCAGATATACCCACATCATCCCACGACACCCATCGACAGCATATACGAAGGGGAGCAGTGGACGCAGGAATTCCTTACCTCTTCGCTTCCACTCAGCCTTACCTCCTTGACACACCTCTCTTGGTTCTCACCGATTATGTCCTCTTCGCGACCGCTTGCCGGCATATCCACTCGCTTGCCTGCCGCTGCTGAGCGCGCTATGCCTGCGCTATTCCGCTCATTCCGGAGCCTATCAACGCTCGCGCTGCACAGGCATTTATTTGGCAAATATGCGGACGTGGCGCGGCTGGTGGCGGCCATGCCGTCTCTGGTGACTCTGCACATGAACCACTGCGCTATAAGCCACAGTGGTTCTCGGTTGGAGCCTTTCAACCTTGCCCTTCCTGCCCGCTGGCTCCGCACATTGCCTAATTTGCGGACGATTCAGGTCATGAATATGCACGGCAGCGACACTCCACTACTGCTCTGGTTGTTCCTGCTACCCCATCGTGTTCCGGGTCAGTTGCGCGCCGACTCGAGCGAGCTTTTGGCAGCCGAGGACGCGCACATTTTTATGCAGATTACAGCTCAGATGTTACGGACAGAGTTATTTCTTTTATTCGAACGATTAGCAACATCGGCTCGGTTCGCGACTCATGACTCACCTCGCCCTGTGCCCTATGACTCAGCTAGCGTAGCGCACCCTACGCCCTGCCCAGACTCATCTACTAGTCTCAACACTAGTACGGATACGTAGTATGCTTCCCACGCCACCATCTTGTACAGTAGTATAAAGATCGACCAGTCAAGGCCTCATAGCCTTAACTGCGATCTCTTTGTTTATTAACATCGATATCTCTGGTCAGTCTCTGCGTGCTAGAGGGAAACCTCCGTAATAGCCCTCAGAGTCGCATTGAGCGCCCAGCTCATTGCGCAACGACCTTTGGTCTTAACATTAGATCGCAGTTTCGAACCGACCGACTCTTTTGAGTCTAAGTCACCCAGAACCCACCGAACGGCCGACTACTTAACTAGTTATCCCGAAACTCCAACCCTGGTCCTGTAACAAGGACAAGGGCTCACCGAACCACCACGGCAGACGCCAACGGAATTGTGTGTACGCTCCGTACACACCGATTTCATCTGAAATCAGGAACAGACGTCAACTTCGCAACCGACACAGGAATCCTCACGATTCTGCTGACGAAAACCCCTGCAAGAACCGAAACACACCAGACAAGAAAACGATCCAACCCACCGAAGGTTACGAACCGTGTACCAGAGGCCAACACCAGACCCCACGAACCATCTCATCCTCCACATCCGATTCCAATCCCCCAGATCCTGTCAACCCCAATTTCATCGTCAACCAAACTGACGAACCCTTCACTGTCTTCATCAACCAAGTTGAAGTAACATTCGAACATTTCCTCGAGTGCCTAGACAAACAAATCGAATTCTACACTCTAACTCGGGACCCCACCGGAGCAGAAAGCCAGGAAATATCGAACGGAAGTAGTGAAGAAACAGGGAATGGCACAGACAATGGAAACAAGGATGGCCCAGAAGTTTGCGGATGTAGATCAAGGGATACAGGAAATCAAGGCTGCGATCACGGCAAATTCAACCTCGACGGGAGCAACCACGAAGAAATCCTCGAAAGCAACTAAACTGAGGACCCCAGATGAGTTTGACGGCTCAGAAAAACGCGTCAAGGAATTCAAAAGAGGCTGTCACCTCTATTTTGAAGCATACCCCACCGACTTCGCCCTCGCGAAAGGAAAGAATCATCTTCGCCCTTTCCTACATGACAAAAGGATCAGCCAAATCCTGGGCAGATCTGAAACTCGACGAATACGGAGATAAAGGATATCCCGGCACTCTCGCCGAATTTTGGGATGATTTCGACAAAATCTTTGTCCAACGCGATGATATCTCGAACGCTTTAAGGAAAATCGAACGCCTTAAAAACAGATCCGAACGAGACAAGAAAGACACTGTCAGGGAAACAGTGATCAAATTCAGACACCTCGCGTTACAGCTCAAAGGCAGCGACACCGACGCCCAGCTCATCCGGAGCTTCAAGAAATGCATCCCCGTCGACATGAAGAACCAAATCCGCCTCAGCTCAGCGGTGAAACCAACCACGCTATCAGCCCTGGTACGACTCGGTGATTAAATTCATCGAAGACGATGACGACGAAGACGACAAGCGTCACCGATCGCACAAATCCGAAGATAGGGACGAAAACGCGATGGACGTAGATGCGATTAGAACTAAAGAGGAAAGGCAGGAGGCCAGGAAGAAGGGCCTATGCTACAACTGTGGAGGTAAGGGACATCTTGCTAAGGATTGCCCAACCAAAAGGAAGAAACCCTCCAACCAAGACAATGGAAAGAAGCCGAAGCCGCGCACTACGGTGCGTAGGGCCACCGTTGTCACGAACGGCGACTCTAGCGACGAGGAGTCTGAGGACTCTGACGAAGAAGACGAGGACGGAGAAATGGTCATTCGCAACCTCATCAGCTCGCTTTCCAAGAAGCAGCGCAAGAACCTCGCCAAAGGGCTTGGAAAGGATTTTTCCTAAAGGAGCCTGCCTCGACGTCAGCTCCTGTTCGCATCTCCACCTACTCTGTACTTATAGCGGAAATGAATGCAATGTCTATGCGCATCCCTATAACGTTGAAAGGAGAGAGAATCGTCGAAACACCCGCCCTCGTAGACTGCGGGAGCAGGAGGAACATTCATATCTGAGAAAATGGTGAAGAAACTCAAGCTCAAGTCACGAAAACTCGAGCGAACCATTGCGGTGTTTAACGTCGACGGCACTCCAAACCGTCAAGGACGCATCACACGAGGTAGAAATACCTATGACGGTCGGAGGCCGCACCATTCGAACAAACTTCCTCGTCACGAACTTAGGCAGAGAGGAAGTCATCCTTGGCATCACTTGGCTCAAGGATAGAAACCCGGCCATCAACTGGAAGGATGGACGCCTCCAGTTTGGAAAACGAGTCTCAGTAGAAGTACTACCTGACGAGGACGATCGAAGGATTAACAAGCTGTCGTCAGAAGACCCTGAAATCTTACGACCAGCCGACGAACCAACGATTAATTTCGCTCAATTACGAGCAGTTGACCTCATGACACCTGGAGAATTGGAGGAAGGCGATATCCTATATTCCTACCTACCAGGAGAGAAGAAACTTACAGCGGTAACCTGGACTGAAGACATAAACCCCATAGCTACGCGAGCACTATGGATCAATGCTAAAGTCAACCCGGCAATGGAATTCGCGCAGAAAGCCAATACTCAGACGACAACTCAAGTACCAGAAAAATACCGAGTACGCGTCGGTGTTTGAGAAAAAGGCCTCCGAACGATTCCCAGAATCCCGTCCATACGATCACGCCATCGACCTCAAGGATGACTTTGTACCAAAAGATTGCAAAGTGTACCCGCTGTCACCTCTGGAACAGGAGAAACTCAAGGAGTTTCTAGAGGAAAATCTTCGTAAAGGATACATTCGACCATCGAAATCCCCCATGGCATCACCATTCTTCTTTGTAGGCAAGAAAGACGGATCACTAAGACCATGCCAAGACTACCGGTACCTTAACGAAGGAACAGTCAAGAATACATATCCGCTACCTCTCATTGGCGAACTCATCGACAAACTCCAAGGATCCACGATTTTTACCAAGCTCGATCTCAGAGCTGGGTACAACAACATCAGGATCAAGGATGGTGATCAATGGAAGGGAGCGTTTAAAACCAATCAAGGGTTGTTCGAACCAATGGTTATGTTTTTGGCATGTGCAACTCCCGGCAACCTTCCAGGCAATGATGGACCACATATTCCGCTGACGAAGTCGATGAAGGATGGTTAACTATCTACATGGACGATATGATGCTTCATTCCGAAGATGAAGAACAACACGCGAGCGAACCAAGCGAGTACTGAAGAAACTAGACGATAACGATCTCTATTGCAAACTCGAGAAATGCGCATTCGACGTCGAAGAAGTAGACTTCCTAGGGGTAATCATCCGGCATAATAAAGTCCTTATGGACCAGGCGAAAATTCAGGGAATAATCGACTGGCCGGCACCCACCACGGTAAAACAAGTACGAGCCTTTCTCGGATTTGGCAATTTCTACAGACGCTTCATCAGTCACTTTTCCGACCTCGCGCGACCCCTTAAACGAGCTCACTAGAAAAGGGATAGCTTGGAATTGGTCAACGGAATGCCAGGAAAGCCTTGAAACCTTGAAACAACGGTTCACCTCGTCCCCAGTCCTCATATTACCCGACACGTCTAAACCCTTCCTCATCGAGTCAGACGCATCTAAATTTCGCGACGGGAGGGGTACTGCGACAACCGGACGAAAACGGAGATTGGCACCCAGTGGCATACCTGTCAAAAGTTTTAATCAACCAGAACGGAACTACGAAATCTACGACCGTGAACTATTCGGAATAGTACGAGCCCTCGAAGAATGGAGGCATTACATTCACGGATCTCCCCATCCGATGCAGTACTCACAGACCACAAGAATCTCACGTATTTCCGATCCGCTCGACGATTAAACCGAAGACAAGCACGATGGAAACTGTTTTTGTCGGACTTTGACATGAAACTCGAATACTGCAAAGGTCCCACCCTGGTGCAATCCGACCACGATATCACGCCTAGGACATCTCTGACGACTCAGATCGCGATAACGAGGATGAAACACTCCTTCCAGACGAACTGTTCGCAGACGCGATAGTACTCCCGATCATTTATTCACCGACATCCAGTGGTCCCCAGGACATCCGAAGCACAATCACCACGGACTATGTCATGGGAGATCGAATTCGTATAGCCCTAGGAGACGATGAATACGGGCTCAAAGCAATAGAAGTAGCCGAAGGAAGACAGGAAACCCTGGGGCAGCACAAACAAAACGGACTGGACCATGCAAAACGGACTACTCATGTTCAACGGCAAATGCTACGTACCAAGTAACAAAGACCTCCGAACCGATATCACAGACCTATACCATGAAGCCCAGTCATCAGGACACCCGGGAAAGTACAAAACACTGGAACTTCTACGTCGAGATTACTACTGGCCAGGAATGGCAGCATTTGTAGGACAATTCGTGAAAGGATGCGCTCTTTGTCAACAAATGAAAGTCAACACACACCCCACGATTCCACCGTTAACTCCATTGAAACCAGAACATAGGGGACGACCGTTCGCTTTCGTAACGTGCGACTTCATCTCGGCACTCCCGAAGCTGAAGGAAAAGACTCAGTAATGGTCGTGGTCGACCGCGATGCTACAAAGGGGGTAATTTTTATCCCATGTCACGAAGGAAATAGATGCTATAGGAACAGCGAAACTCTACCACCGACAACGTCTACAAGCGATTTGGCATGCCCGACAAATTCCTATCAGACAGAGGCCCCCAATTCGCATCAAAGTCATGGAAGAACTCTGGAGACTCTAGGAGTCAAAAGAAGCATGTCCACCGCCCTATCATCCCCAAACAGACGGAGAAACAGAGCGAGTTAACCAAGAACTCGAAACCTACCTTCGCATCTTCTGCCGCGCACACTCTGCGAATGGGTAGACTACTCTGGCTGATGCTGAATTCGCACACAATAATCGAGAACACTCATAGCGAAACATTCCCCTTTCTTCCTCATGCACGGATCCCATCCCAAAGCAATTCCCACAGCATTTGAATCATCAACCCGTCCTACCACCCAGGATTTGGATGGAAGATCACAGCAAAGCAAAAGAAGAAGCAGCTACGGCCTCGGCATGGCAGTGCAATTCATGATAAGAAAGACATACGGGGTCAGTTCAAACCCTTTACCCAAGGTCAGAAGGTCTGGCTTGATACAAGGAACGCGAACACGGGGTACCACGACCAAAGCTATCGCCAAAACGAGAAGGACCATTCAAAATTAAGAAAGTTCTATCCCCGTGGTCTATCGGCTGGCCCTTACCAAAGAGGATGAAATGTCACGACACCTTCCACGCATCCCTGCTGACCCTTATCGGGAGACAGAGCAGCATGGACCTAACTTCGAAATCCCACGCCAGGATCTCGTGGACGGTCAGGAGATGTCGAAGTCGAAGCCATCCTGAATCATCGAAGCAGCGGGAGCAACACGCAGTACCTCGTCAAGTGGAAAGGGCAGTCCGACGAAGAAAACCAATGGATGACAAAGGACGAGCTTGGGCAGGCGTCAGAGGTCCTCACCGAGTATAAGAAGACTAGAGCACTTGGCCACCATCCTCATCCTCTCAACACTCCTCTAAACCAACCGCAACTGAAACATGTCCTCAGTCCACTCGCAATGCTACACTTCAACCCATCGCTAACACCGTCAGCCAGCTGGATTGGCACCGCCAATTCAAGGGACTTCACCCTCCTCATCTCGAAGTTTCGGACCCGTCCTTGTCGAACGCGAGGAACGGGAAACCTCATTCAGTCTTTACTCGAATATTATAGATCGATACTCATATCGACGGAATATTCTCCGAGGCTTCAGCGAGGACAGTCGTCGCTCGACTACGTCCAAGGAGACGAGGCCAAGCGACGCAAGCAAACTCATCGAGGCCCTCACCGAGTGCGTTCGCGAACCCGTCCTTGTTCCAGACGGAGATGAGCTCTTCTCCGATTTTACTCCCTCGTGGTATCCTTATCCACGCCAGAGCCGAAGCCACGCCATCTGGATCGCTTCCAAAAGATGGTCGAGCAACTGGAAGGAGCTCGAGACCAGGCGAAACGATGCCTCGAGCACCGCGCGTCGGTTATGGACCAAACCTTGGAATCCCTACTACGTGTGGGCGGAATCCAGACTTGTGTCCAGTTCATTCATCGCGCTATCGCCGGCCCATACCACGAAGTTCGGCTACGCGTATCCACGACCGGAAGTCGCGCAACCGGGAGTCGACGAGCAGCCGTATGTTCTCGCTCTCCCGCGGCCTCTGCATCTCCACTCCTTGATTACGTTACACCACCGCCCGCGCACACCTCCATCTGGCCGTCGTGTCGCCTCCGTCCTCAGTCGGAATGGTCGTTTGGCACGAAGCAGCATTGGTCGGACACCGTCCGACCCAGCACTGCCATACGATCCCCCTCCGACGCGCGCTGACGGTGGCTGAACCCATCGTCGTCGATCCTCCGAGAACAAGCAAATGGCCGAGACAAATGCTCCGAAATCTATGGCTGCTACTGTGGAAACGGACAGCTGACGAGCGACAACGACTTCCAAGCCGAGCATGGGCGGCGCTAACCGCACAGCGACAGGCTAAGGCTAGCGAAGCAGCGAGAAGAGAAGGCGGCAGAAGGAGGCGAAGAGGCGGGGAAAACAGCCGATGAAGCGCGAACCGTCCGATGGCCAAGAGCGTTCACGGGAGGTCATCAAAGCTTTCGATGAACTCATGAAAGTCCTCGGACAACCCGTTCCCTCACCGGCTGCACCTTAAATCACTGACACGAAACGCTCCGGATCAAGTGGACGATCGAAAGCCAACGTTCCCTCCCATCCACTCGACCTGCTCACCCGTCACTCATCCTCGACCGACATCCACCCCGTCATACCACCACGGCATACCAGGGAGTGCAAAGGAGGAGGAAAGGACATGCGTTTCAGCCAATCGGACGGACCTGGCCGCCACTCTCGGCGGGCACGGGACATGCGTTACAAAGTCAACCGCATGGGGTGGATTACATCGGCAACCACACTGGTAGGCTCGTCATCCACCTCGCCGTCATTCCTCGACACCATACACGCGCCGAACACACGATTCTCGCCTCTCCCACCGGCCCAAAGCCAACGACGCATGCATGATTTGTGGAGAACGGGGACACTGGGCGCATGGTGCAACAAATATCGTTGCTGGAAATGCCACCAATACAAGCCCAGTCACTACGCGAAAGATTGCCCCACTCGATATACGACTCGACCGCGCGTCACTACTGAGTAGAGATCGACGAAGACCCGACCTACGACCAAGGACGGTACTATGGTTGAAGAAAGTCGGGGACTTTCAGACTGGATAGGGGGTAATGTTACGGACAGAGTTATTTCTTTTATTCGAGCGATTAGCAACATCGGCTCGGTTCGCGACTCATGACTCACTCGCCCTGTGCCCTATGACTCAGCTAGCGTAGCGTACCCTCGCCTGCGAGACTCATCACTAGTCTCAACACTAGTACGGATCACGTAGTATGCTTCCGCCACCATCTTGTACAGTAGTATAAAGATCGACCAGTCAGGCCTCATAGCCTTAACTGCGATCTCTTTGTTTATTAACATCGATATCTCTGGTCAGTCTCTGCGTGCTAGAGGGAAACCTCCGTAATAGCCCTCGAGTCGCATTGAGG
>JAKOGH010000760.1:0-55905 GCA_024811115.1 Terana coerulea
CATCTGAAAAAACCCCCTTACTATTCCTGCCTAATGCATGCTGATAAGCACTAATTCATTGCACATAAGCTTCAAAGTAACACAACTAGATAAATAGATACATTAGGCCAATAAGGCAGTTTAGTGAGGTCCTTTGCTAATTGTCTTAATTATTCTATATATTAGGGCAATTAGTCCTATTTCTCAGCTATTTGTTTCCTTACTGTCCTATTTTGTTCCTCACATGCAGCTATAATACCACTACTGCTTGACTAGTCATCTGAGAAATCCCCCTTCTTAATTTAATCTGATGCTCTGTATTGCATATTTAGCTATCTATATACAAAGACTAAGCTACCTAACACAACAAACTACTTGTACTGTGCAGGTAAGCCCATGCACCATGCACCATACTCACCTGCACTGCGCCATGCCCACCTGTGTGTTGTATCTGTCAGTAACATACTTACGTACACCACTACCCTGGCCCTCATGTCGTGCACCAGCCCCTTCTGACGGGGGCGCACTTGTCAGCGTCGGTCTGCACGCGTCGTGCTTCGCCACGTCCTGCGCGCCAGCGCCGGCGCGGTACGCGTGCTGCGCTCGTTGGCGTCGTGCTGGGGTAGCTTGCTACCCTGGTCCCTCGCGTCGTGCGTCGGCCCTTTGTAACGGCACGCTCGCCTGCGTCGGCCTGCGCGCGTCGTGCTTCGCCACGTCCTGCGCGCCGGCGTTGGCGTGGTGCGCATCCGTCGGCACCGTACGTGCGTGCGCCGCTGTCCCGCCCTGCGTATCTTGCGCGTCGTGCTGTACGCGCCGGTTTCTTGTGCGTCGGCGTCGCGCTCACCTGCGTCGGTCTGCGCGCGTCGTGCTTCGCCACGTCCCGCGCGCCGGTGTTGGTGTTATGCGCGTGCTGCGTTCTCGGCGTCGCGCCTGTGTAGCTTGTTGCGCTGGTCCCTCGCGTCGTACGTCGGCCCTTTGTAACGGCGGCGCGCTCGCCTACGTCGGCCTGCGTGTGCTGTGCTTCACCACGTCCCGCGCGCCGGCGTCGGCGTTGTGCGCCGCCGTTCGTGTCGTACAGCGTCGTGTCGTGCGCGCCGGCTTCTTGTGCGTCGGTGTCGCGGCCGCCGGCGTTGAGCTTGTTGCGTCGTGCTTGACTACGCGGGCGTTCGCGCGGCGGTGTTAAGTTGCTGGTGGGGGATGCGTGGTGCCTATTCATGAAAGCACCGTCCATAAGCCGTGCATGCACGGCCATGGACGGCTCTGGGTAACAGCGGTGGATCGCGGCGAGAGGGCCACGTACCTCGTTTGCAGGAGCCTCTCCTTCAACAGTCTTGCTCGATAATTCACGCGTCCCCCACTCTTGTGTGGTGTCGCTTGGGTCCTGGTGTCGCGGTAGGTGGTCGCGACGCAGCTAACGCGTCGGTTAGGAATGAGGGACCGAGGGAATGAAAGATGACGCCAACCAAACGCGAAGGGTTAAGGCGCTTCAATATACCCAGTAAGTTATGACCATTCTGTACGATAATACACTCAAGCCGCTATGGCGCAGTTGTTAATCTACTGGGCGCGTTTACCCAGGTGGTCCTGGGTTCAAGTCCTTCTCCGGGTGCATTGTGGTTATTTCTGATCATCTTTTTTGAGCCTCGGCCCATTAACAAAAGCATACAGTGTGAATTGCTTTGGTCGTCTGTGAAGCAGTCACTCTTTTAGAGCTATTGTGATATTTAAAATTGATTGCAACTTGTTGTTCAACTGTGGCAAATGGCAATTATATAAGAATATAGACATTCTAGGCAAAAGCAGCTCTTTTTAGCAATTGTACAGAGCTTATATATTAGGTTATAAAGGTAATATTAAAGAGCTTCAGACTTGTCATTAACAATATCCTTAAAGCTTTGTGCACTTTGAAAACCAGTCTAATAAGGAATCCATTATGCATTTATGTGCCAACTAGGCTGAAATAGAGAATAGTAGCTACATTAACTCTAAAAGTGTAATAGTATAAGTATATAGATTAGCTGATTGGCAGAAAAAGGAGGACATAGAACTAAATTAGCTTTAAGCAATACAATAATAAGAGTCTAAGTAATAAATAAAAGCAATAGCAAAATAAGTGTCATAAGCTCTAGATAATGTCATAAATATGATACAAATAACAAGCAAATAAGTAAAAAGCTAATAATAAGCTACTGATAAAATATGCAATAGTGAGAAATTAGATAAAAGAAATATAGTAAATGAGCTAATGAAAGAATGCAATAAGGCATTGGTAAGGGATAAAAAGTCAATTAGGTAGTAAAAAGCCATTAATAATCAGCAGATTAGAATGTTAAAAGGCAATGGGCTGTTTAGCAAGCTAATAGATGTAGATTAGCTAAATAAACTATATTTTAAGAATACATTTTCACAAAAAGCGAAAAAGAGCATAATAAACAATTTAATGTTAAATAAGAAGCATAAAGCACAGATTAGAAAGAGGGGTTTTTCCAGATGTGGTGTATATATGATGCTATCAATAGCTGCCAAAAAAGGCAACTGGCAGCCTCTATCAGACACTGAGCTTTAAAACATCATAATGTAAGGCTTTTGCACTATGAACTCTTCAGATGTCAATATATAACTCTATTATAATCTACCATCACAATTATACTGATTTGACAGAGTAAAGCTGATATATACATGGTTCAATGGTTCGAACCAGTTTGAACCCTGAACTGAACCAACCAAGACCAGTTCATACTGGTTCAGTTCAGTTCGGTTCAGGTTCGGCTGCTAAACACTTGGTTCTGGTTCTGGTTCGGACAAAAATGGACCCGAACCGAACTGAACTGAACTTTGGCAACACTATATGTGAGCAACCATGGCTCTCTGTTCTCTATTATCATTGCAGAGTGTGTACCTTATTCCATGTACAGTAGATGGTGTAGACATAATATATCTGTTTAATCGGACCAAAACTGCATGTTCAAACTGTCAATGAAAGGGTAC
This sequence comes from Terana coerulea, assembly GCA_024811115.1. Taxonomy (NCBI): domain Eukaryota; kingdom Fungi; phylum Basidiomycota; class Agaricomycetes; order Polyporales; family Phanerochaetaceae; genus Terana; species Terana coerulea. The sequence continues at coordinate 2,968 of JAKOGH010000760.1, forward strand.
CCGTATGGTTGAGTCTGTACCTACTAGACCTTCCAGACCACTAGGTTCTGGGCTGATCTGGATACCAAACCAAAGAGTGTTGTAGGTATGAGTGTTCTGTATTGGTCTGGAGTAGCATTGGCCTGGTCTGACTGGGTCTGTATCAGGGGTTAAGTCCAGCAATCCGAGTGGTCCGGATTGGTCTGAGCGCTCTGTACCACTTGTGCTTTTTCCAGATGGAGTGTATGCCGCTGTATGCGCTGCACTTCTACATGTCCTTGTGTTCCAAGAGCTTGATCACCAACACGAGAAGGCAGATATATGGTTTACTAACTACTGGCTCCGTTAGTCACGGTTTTGCAACAAAGGGACTGAGGGTGGCGGAGCGCTTTCCCGAAGCCGGTTACACCAGCGGTCGGAATATGCCGAAAACTACGCAGCGCCGGCGCGCCAGGCGACCCTTCCGCCGAATTTCTGCGGTCTTCGACCTACCTTCCACCGTCGCGTCCTGGTCGTGTCCGACCGTCACGTCGCAGCGGCAACTCGGACTCCCCTTCGAGAAGTTTACAGCAGATAATCCACGCCTACTCTTCGCGCTCCATTGCATAGCCGGGCATGCAGTGGCAGACTGCAGTCGTCTAGGCGGTAACACCTCGATATAACACTGAAAGCTCTTGTTGCTGAGCGCTGAATTTTTGTCGTGCTGTTCTAAGCACTCGCTCGTAGCGTTACTTTATTTACTGCTTCTTTACGAGTTTCAAGCTTCAGAACTTCAGCATTCGCTGAGCACAGAAGAGCAATACTATAACCTAAAACTTCTCGCCAGCATCGTAGTGAGAGTACACGGATATCGCTGGTAGAATAGAATCACATGCTATCCAGATAGTTGTTCTTCCTCCAATACTGCACCCACTTCCTTGCATGCTTCTCTGACAATGGCTCCAAATGACACATCGTTGGGCTGCACAACTGCAGCTTCGAAGTGGCGTAGCGTGCTTCTGTACCTGAGCTTCCCGAACCGACGACTTGTTGTGGAGAAGCCATGGTATGAAAGAAGGGAAGTAACTTGAGTGCCGGCTGCAAGCAGTGACCGTTAGAAAGTATGCATGGCTGAGAATATAGTATCAACGCACGATCTTGACCATATCCTCGATAGTTGCCGCCGCGGCAACGTCCTCTAGCTTTTGCAGCCACTGATCCATGGGAATAAGGCGAACGCCAGCTCCAAGCTCGTCAACAATGCCAAGGGCGATTACTTGCCACGGGATAGGGCGGGGATGAACAAGATTGATGAGTCGGGGAAGGCTCTCATTGGACAGGACTAAGTCGGTGTAGACACTCCCAACGGCGTCCAGAGGTACCCACGAAATGGGCTAAGAAAGATTCAAATATGGACTGTGGGTATAGTAAAACGCATACTCACCGTTGTTATCTCCGGTAGATATCCTAGAGCAGCACCTGACTTTATCATGATGGGAAACCATTCTCGAGTACCCCACGCCCCCGTTCCCAACGGTCCGCATGCTTGGCCCAGCCTGACAGACGTGGTGAGTACACCGCATCCTGAAACCTCGCTAAGAATCTAGAGTAATTGACCCGAGTTAAGCTTTGAACACGCAAAGCCATTACGCCTTACCTGCTCCGCCACGAATTTTGAAGCGCTGTACCCAGAGCCAGTGGCATGCCGGATATCGGAAAGTGGACATTCAGGTACTGCTCCTTGTGCGGGACCCCACTGACCAGCTACGCTGATGGACGAAGTAAAGATTACTGTGATGGGTCTAGTGGACGACTTGCAGGCATTCGTCAGGTTGCACAGGCCAGCAATCTGGTCGTCGTAGTCACGAAGGGGAATGTTGAAGTCAACAGTCCAGGCATTGTGAATTACGTGGGTGACTGATTGGATAACCTGAATTTCGCTTAATGGGTCTGCAGATAGATGGAAGCAAGTTCTGGCTCACCTGTTGATACGCATCGCAGGATAGACCAAAGTCTTTCCTCCCAAGGTCGCCGACAAGTTTAACCAACTTGGTATGGCTCAATAATTCGGAAGGTAATTGTTGGGTATCAAAAGCTGATTGCAGGCGGTCCTTCCCATCCGCGGATGGCCTATTAAGAGCAAAAACTCGCCCAATCCTGTCGTTGAGCAGCAATGAAGCTAGAATATGCGATCCGACATTACCAGTCGCGCCTGTGAGCAGGACAACTGGCTTAGAATCCATGTTCACGGTCACCGCATACTTCAATAGCATGTCCTCAATGTCGTGAACTTGGACAGCCGCAGGCTCGACAGGGTATTTTGCAGGGGAAGGCGAAAATAACAGCTCAGAGATCAGCTGCGCAATCCCGCGAATAGTAGGGAACTCGAAGACGAGGGCGGGTGGTAAGCGGGATTTAGCAGCTGTCGCGTGGGATGCCGCAGAAAGACGTAGAGCAGCTGCGATGCGGTGTTGCAGGACTGTTGCAGACAGGCTGGGTACTAGATCAGCTGTCAGCCCCGGCCGTCTTGGACATATACACACCTGTCGAATCCTTGGTGAAATAGATTATCTTCTGGAGTCAAGGACTGTAAACTTCCTACGGCCATCGCCTGCCTGGTCAGCCAACGAGTTACGTCTTCCAGCTCCCAGCTGCAGGGAGGCTCCGTACTGTTTTCACTGGTAGTCACGAAGCCGACATTGTATCTGTGCACCCGTATTAGCACGAGAACTCAGTTGATGCATATGACTAGATGTCCTACAGATTGTCGATTTCCTGAGAGTACAGGTCCAGGGCCTGCTTCCGTATGATTGTCCCTTTCGGTGAGCGCGGTAGAGGCTTGGAGAAGGTGGTAACTATGATCATCTCCTTGTATATCTTGGAAAACGCTGGTCCCATGCGGTTAGCTTCTTCGACTACCGGCCTATTAAGAGCCACATAAGTCAGGCGTGTAGGAACGGTACGCTGCACGTACCATATAGCATCGCGGAAGTTTGAGATGGCCTCCGGCCTACTGTGGTTGAGCGAATCGCGAGGTTCTACAAGAAGTCCGGCTTGCTGTCTTTCCCGCCCAAACATCAAACAGCCCTTCGATAGGGTGCTGGCGCCGATATAGCTCTCCTGCGCAACCGGAACAATTTTTTCTCCTATGAAACATCCAATATATCAGCGACAGAGGGCACCAGGTGAGAACGCTGCTCACCAGTGCTGAGTACAATGAGGTCATCCTTACGTCCAACGCTATATTATGCTTGAGATTCTACCATAGAAAGTGAAACAAGGCACTTACATTTTCCACAAGCCCTGTCGGACAGGATGTGGAACAAAAGGTCCGAAGTAGTATAGGCATTCTCTCCCGCCACGTTGTGAATTGGTAACTGCCAGTGAGGAGTCTCCTTTTTGTGGTCATCAGCAAAGGGGTACATAGATAAACATGTACTCTACACGTACAATGAGTACCAGCTCATGCGTTCCGTTTCCTTGTGGTATCCATCGCGCAGCTGTCGTGGCGGATAGCTGCTTGTAGTCCCAGTCTTGGTCGACCTCCAGTGGTGCGAGAGATCCAGACGTTTCGTCCCAAGACTTCATGGGGGACCCGAATTCTGTAGCCCCATATCCGGAAAAGATGCGAATGCCGTTCTCGACCATGCACTTGCCCACCGAAGAGGACAGCGGTCCCCCTCCAAAAAGCTGTGCAAGGCGTTATCCCCGAAATGATATGGGTAATGCGTGACGTACCAGTATCTGGAGTGTCTTCAGATACGCCATTATTTCCGCGGAGTGCGACCACGCCTATGTTGTGGTGGTTAGTGACGTGTTGGATGTGTCGAAGTACATACGCACCTCTACCGTGGAAGGTACCGCGTACACCCCGGAACAGCCGGTACATTTCACCACTTCATACGCACTCTGCGGCTGAGGAACAACAGGAGGTGCTGGGTACTGCGGTGCGTACAGAGCTATAGGTTGTCCACTGATAAGCGGGTCGCATAGCTGCACAACAAAACCCATCATATGAAACATGGGCAGCCCCGTTGTACCGAAGCGAATTGCGCGCGAGCGTGCGCCCATAGCGAAGCCTACACCAGAATATCAGCGATTATCTCGCCGTTAAAACCGGTAACCTTACTTCGTGTACACCATTGACGCAGACGTCTGTGTGTGAAAGGTATAGTCTTGGGCAATCCAGTGGACCCAGAGGAATGCATGTAAAGAACCACGCGATCTGGCTCGAATGGCTCATCCGATCCTGGGTAAGGATGAGCCGCCATTGACGCTTCCTGAATAAAACCCGGAAGAAATGGAAAAGCGAACTCGAGTGTGGCAACGTCGACCAGGTGAAGTTCGATTCCTTTGCTGACCATTGCATCCCGTACTTGATGCGCTAGCAACGAGGTAGTCTCCTGGAATAGGACGTGGAAGCATTTGCTTGTCTCCAACATGAAACATACTGCTTCTGCCGAATTTCTAGGTGACATGGGGTATGGCTGAACACAAGACTGTCAACGCACGTAATGTCGTAGTCTATCTACCACTCACCACAAGTCCTGCCCTGAATAACCCCATGGTCGCTGCAATGTATAGAACGGTGTCGGTATGGAGAAGGAGAGTCACAACTTGGTTGTCATTCCCCGCTCTGATCGGACGTAGCGTCTGCGCGATCATCGAGCTTGCCTTTGCCATTTGGGCATACGAAATACTCGATACTTCTCCGCTATAAAGCTGAGAAGGATATAGAACCCAGGGTAGGTCGGGATTGTGGATCGCATGAAAGTCGACTAGGGCAGGGAGAGTATCAACAGAACCATCGAGGGGAGGTAGGATACAATTAGCCATGCTGCGAGTGAAAGCCGTTGAGTAGGCGAAGCCAACCTGGTAGCCTTGTATATAAGACACCCAGCTCCTAGAATTTCCACACTTGCAAACAAGGAGAAATGCCCCTTGGCGCAGCAACCTGCTTCCGGAAAACATCAGCGTTGTATGTGTTAAAATTGTGCTGACCTCACAAATTGTGGTTTGAAACGCATGCACCCGGCGGCCGGTAAGTAGCATCATATAACTTTATCAACGAGGGCTCGCTGCGAGCTCAATTCAAATCACGCTCGAAGTACACGTTAAGCCGCCGCCGCATCTTCACATGCGCAGAGTGAAGGTGTCCACGAGAACACAAACATCATCTTGTAATGCAGTTCAATCTGGGGTACAAAGATGAGTTGCGGCGGTGTATAATGGAAGGTTCACCCAGGAAACAGTGCCCAAAAGCCATCTCATGTTCGGTTGGACGTCGAAGGACATGATCGCATCTCAATTCTACGACAGGGCCCAAGTCGTCGGATAAGTACAGCCCGAAGGGATACCGAGAGCTCCACTCCGAGTTTTGAAATCGGAGTATGAAAGATGTTGACGTCACCCTAGTGTCACACAGTACAGTGGTTTGTATCTCACCATGAGTCTTCTACGTTTCTTTCCGAAGCCAAAAAGGACAGACAGGTGTCGACGCAAGGTTGCTAATAGACGCTGGGCGGCGATCACAAGGTTGCGGCAAAACCCGATACTGGAGTCGCAGAGTTAGCGCTTGTCGTATCCAGACATGGTTTGCCATTCTACCCCAAGCAGTGGGTTTCTGTTGGAGGAGCATTGTTGCTAAACGTAACGGTACGAGCCACAGCATTTAGCGAGGCACTGCGCATGTTTCTCACAAGTGCCATAGAGCATGACATTGCATCTTGCTTCTGTGCGATCTCCCGCTGTCCGTAGTGGGTTCCGGAGCTTGCTGAGTACAGATGCGCCGTACTCACTTCTGTATCCGCGCGTGTGAAGTCTCAACGTAGGTTTTAGCGACATCCGCGGTGTCGTTACTAAGCAGGCCGCTTCCATTGTCATCTTAACCCGATTCCACTGCTCAAATGTTGCGAGGTCCATCCAACAGAATACGTTTCCTTCTGGTATGACGACCGCCGGAGGAAAACTCGGACTATTAGCCTTCTTGGAAGTGTAATGAATTCCCCAGACACTCTCAACTGTGCAGATTCGTGAACCATGCGATTTTCTAGCATCTGAGTGACTGCATTCCTTGCGCCGCATACCGAGTCATCCGATAGTAAGTTCCCAAAACAGTGTCACGGGAATGACTTCTTCACTTGAGCAGCAGCAGATTATAAAGCTCGTACTCTTTCTCGAGTATGCCCACACATTCTTGAGCATTTCACGTTCTGAAATGAGCAAGCCCAGCAACTTTGTCGCAAGTCCTATACAGGAGCAGATGACCTCGGCAACCGAGCCAGCGACGTCGCTTCCTGGGTACAACCCGACCAAGACTTTTGAAGATTGGAACATGAGCAAGAACACACCCGACGGTGCTGCGAACTCAGTTGAATGCAAGGTCTGTTGGGTGGCATGGTATTCCAGACATGCTCCTAACTTCCAATGTCTTGTACAATAGGAAACCTCCCCAGATACGTGGGAGATGAATGGTAACAACCCTCGTAATTGGACTTTGAAGAAGAAATGGAGGATGATTCTCATTGTAAGTATCCTCAAGTCATGTATTCAAATTGAATGCTCATTTTTACGCGAAGATCTCGCTCTATACTTTCGTCTCTCCCTTGGCCAGCTCTATCATGTCCCCGGCATTGCCAGACATAGCAAGGCATTTCGGTATTACCAGCGGGACCATTGTTGCCATGACCCTCAGCATTTTCCTTCTATCCTTTGCCCTCGGGCCGCTCATCTTGGCCCCTCTAACGGAAATATATGGGCGTACATGGGTAAGTAGACTACTGTCGTTCCTCCGATGATATGTACTCAAACCAAATCTTAATAGGTCCTTCACATCTGCAATTTGCTATTTCTGGGCTCTAATCTTGGCTGTGCGTTTGCCCCAAATACCGGTACGCTCCTTGGCATGCGGGTAATGTGTGAGTATTTTAACTCTTAAATATTTCTCTGTGATACTGACTCATCATGTAGCCGGGTTTTGGGGAAGCAGCGGTCTTGCCTGTGGCGCAGCCATTGTGGGTGACCTTTTGTGGAGAAGGAACGAGCATTTGCGATGGCCGTGTTCAGCCTCGGTCCTCTTGTTGGACCCGCCATAGGTCCTATCGCGGGCGGGTTCTTGACCGAGACCGTCGGTTTCAAGTGGATATTTATCACCATCTCCGTCTTGGCTGGCGTTGCAGGAGCTCTTGGCATACCGTTCTTCCGGGAGACGTATGGCCCAGTCGTTCGCATGCGGCTGACGGCAACGGAGGGGCATCGCGAGCTGGGCCTGCCTGTAAACGCTCCAGTTGCGCAGAACAGCGAAAGCAAGCTGCAGTTCATGTGGAAGAGCATGTCCCGCCCATTCATCTTACTCGCGCGAAGCTTTGTATGCTTCATCCTCAGTCTATACATGGCTTTGTGAGTACCGAAGTCTTAATTCTCTCGCCATAACACTCAAAAGCTGCTTATTAGCCAGTATGGTATGCTACATGTCTGTGTGCCAGGTATTCACATCGTCTCACATGCTCTTATAGGCATCTTTTACTTGATGTTCGCTACATTCCCCTGTATGTTACATGTCTCATATGAGGGCCAATGCTGACAGTATTGGCATGCCTAGCGCTTTTCACGGAAGTTTATCACTTTTCCGCTGGTCTGACGGGCCTATGCTATATTGGCCTTGGAGCTGGATTTGTGATTGCCACAGTATACGGTGGGAGTCTCGCTGATACCAGCTACCGCAAGGTGAGTCAAGGAAGTCTGTACGTGCACTCATACTAACCCCTGCAACCCCTATAGCTCTGCGCCAAGCATGGCAATAAAGGGAAACCAGAGTACCGCATCCCGGCGGTTATCTTCGGCTCCTTCTTCGTTCCAATCGGGCTTCTGTAAGCTTACTCAATGATCCATGACATGCGCCACTAACCGCCCGTTTCTCCAGTTGGTACGGCTGGTCAGCCCAAGCTCGTATCCATTGGATCATGCCCATCATCGGCTCTGGAATCTTCGGCTTTGGGATGGCAACAACGTTGTACGTCATTTATGTTTGCTTCAGTTCACCTCTTAGGCTTAGTGCTTTTCAGCATTCCTATCTTACTCTATCTCGTGGACGCCTTCACCTACGCCGCTTCTGCGCTTGCGGCTGCCTCTGTGTTCCGCTGTGTCCTCGGTTTTGTCTTTCCCTTATTTGGACAACAGATGTTTGGAGCTCTGGGGTATGGAGGTGGAAATTCCTTGCTAGCTGGACTCGCAATCATTCTTGGTATACCCTTCCCTGTTATCCTCTGGTACTACGGCGAGCAGATTAGGAAGAGGAGTAGCTTGGCCCGGGGCTGAAGAAAGACTGGTGGTATTACTTCGTAATTAGTACAAGATAGAGAACTCTACAGTGTTCCCGCAATTTCCTGGTCTCAAGTTTATTTGACGTGCTTGTACATTTTCGTCGTGGGCAGGGGCTATAAACGGGCTGAGACGAGAGGCGATACCCAGCGGCGCACGCAGACACAGATACAAAGACGCAAATCGGAGGTTGTATAGCACGGACTAGAGACGGTACAGGAGTGAACGGCAGTGAACGCGTAGCTACTGCCTGCACGTGTTGGTCCACCAGATGCAATGGACGCCAGTCTGAACAACTTTATTGAAAATTTGACCTCTATGTTGTTTCCCGTGACGATTGAACAGTATCCACAGTCTTCTATTCTAGTAGGTTTTTGGATGTAACACAGCCTTGAAGTTAAGCCAGGAGCGCGCTCCAAGCCTGAGCCATGGGCGTTTGGGCTAACCTTCCAACCTTCCTAGCACTGTCTAGTGTACTGACAGCAAGATCCGTGCATATTTAGCCCTCGCAAGGTCGTCGCATGTAAGGGAGTACGTCGATCATGCAGCCTGGCCACGCGCCACGATGTGTCGGAAGCTCAGCATCGCCCAATGTTATCCTCATGCTGGATTGCTTGCAGGTAAGACGGAATGGTAGCGGTAAGCATGTCAATCTGACTGCCGTTTCCATTTGGGTTTATCCACACTCTACGTCGTATATGAGTGCTTCAAACCTTCCTTTTACAGATCCTGCGAAATCATGTGATGTGTAGAACAATTCTCGGCCCGCCAGAAAATTTGAGATTTCTTGGACTCAGACCTCGGAGTAATGACGCAGTCAAATGACTCAGGATACCTTGACGGTAAATGATCAGCTTGCATTACGCTCATAGTAGGTGCAAGGACATACCCAATGGCGCCAGTACCAAACCGCTCGTGGATGACTCCACCTCGCGGCGGTGATATGTCAAACATCGCAAGGATGGTTGATACCATGATGAATACTGAGCTGTCCCCAAGATACTTGCCGGGACACTGTCGCCGTCCAAAACCAAAGGCCCATAGGGCAGGATCTGGGGAATTTCCTTGTGCTCACTCGCAATATATCGCTCCGGGACGAAGTCGTCGGGGTCATGTGGTCCGACAGCTTGGTGAGTAATAGCCCTGCGAGAGAAGAAGTGGGCTATTTGAATCAAACCATTAGCAGAGGAAGACGTACCAAATGTTTGGTATAACCAACGTGCCTTTGGGGATTGTGTACCCGAGATACACGTCTGTATCCCTAGTGCGACGGGGGATACCTTGAAAATGCGTTAGCGTTGCGGTATAGCATATACACAGTACAGTGGCGTACTGGTTGGAAGGGCAGGATGCCAGCGCATCGCTTCCTTGATAAACGCATTGACGTACGGAAGGTGCTCACGGTCATCCAAACGCGGTAGGCGCTCTACTCCGATGACCTTGTCCAGCTCCTCCTGAGCCAGCTTTTGCTTCTCAATGTTCAGCGCCATTGCCATCACGCAGGTGAGAATGGTGGAGTATGTCTAAAAGCGATGTGTAAGTAGTTGCTCTCCTTCATTGATCTGGAATACTTACGGTTTCTCCCGCCGCTTTGTAGCCGCACATCAGCGCATTGTAGAAATATTTGGTAGCTACTAAAGTACTCACCCCGTACAGTGAGCCTGCTGCCCACTTAATTCGGTGTTCAGTCAGGCTGTCTTTGTTAATCACACGAGATAGAAGATTTGCGGTTAGCGACTGAATGGTGTTTCCAGCATCCTGAGGCAAAGGATGTTTTAGGCATGACAAATGAACTCTGCATGGTACTTACAAGTTTCGTCTTTACTTCTTCAAACGGCAGAGTAACCATCTTGGAGATCATCTCCCTTCCTATCATGGCATCTCGTTGAAAGGGAAGCCAGCTAGGCAAATATTTGACTGTCAATGCGAAAGCAGCCGTTAGCTGGATGTTCCAATAGCCCTGTGTTTTACTTACGAAATGGGAGCATATCACAAAGAAACGCTCCTGGGGTCATCATAGTGGCTATCATCGACATTGTGTTCTCTGCATGTGTGATGAACTGAAGAGAATGGGCTTTCAGCAGAGTGGAAACCGACAGAAATTTGAGCCCACTTTACTATCCGCATCTCCCACATCAATGCCGTATGTGAGTCGGAGCACTAAACGAGAGACAGCCCTATCGTGACTCGTGAGTTAATGAGACCGTTCCAGAGCAAAAGGTCACAGAGAGACTCACAGTCTCACATGCGCAAAAAAAGCTCTCGGGGGTCTCAAGAATTGCTTCGCAAGCAAAGAGGCAAGGTCTTCAAGCTCCGTGAGTGTAGCGTCGTACAGCCTCCGGGTTTAAGACTGCCCGTGTGAGTTTGCGTTGCGCTCGCCACTCGTCGTTGTATGCAAGTAATGGCATACTCTGAACATATTAACATGATTCAAAGACCCAGGTGCAGCAGCACATACCTGGTCAAGCCCCATAAGCTCGCCGACAAGCGTAAACACAGGCCTATCAGAGTACTTCACGGCTCTGTTCTCAAGCAAGTCCTCGGCTGCCCGTAGTGAATTCAGCACAAGTATGTGGTTGCCTAACCCGTGAAAGAAGACAAGCTCTCCTTCATGTGATACTCAGCGCCGTACAGTATAGTTTGTTGACAAAGTCCTTACCGTAGATACGCCCGTAAGCGGTGAATGTGAGCCAACTGGAACGAGTGGATATGTTGAAGATATTTCCGATGAGCGGTTTTGCAGGAGGGCCGGGAGGAAGAGCGAGGGACCGTCTTCTACACAACAGCCGGTGCGTCGCAAAGCTCACCACGAGCAGACATAACAGGAAGAGAGTCATGGGTAGGCTGAGCTTGGCAGGAGTGCAAGGACGTTTGTCGACTGTTGCTTTGGTAAACGATGTTGAACTGGCTTCAATCAGAGTGCTTGACAGCTCTTTGCGCTGGTATAAAATGGGCTCAAAGCCTACAAAACTTGGGATAATTTGAGCTTACCATAGAAGCATGACCCCTGCCACTTTAATGCGGACATGATGTCGACATGTCGCGTTTACCTTGTGCTGAGAGTTGAGTCCTGGTGCTTCGAGTCTACTTCAGTCGTAACATGGTGACAAAAATCTGCATACCGAATAGAGTTAAATCACATTCCGGTCAGAAGGTCTGGTGGATGGATGGACTCACTGCGTACTCGCGGCCAAAGAGTCGTACTCCATATGGAATACATCAGCAAAGTCGCATTGGCGCTGAGCGGTACTGACAGGTACTGATGAAGCCATCTCAGCGCGCTTCAGTCCCTTCAGTGCCGTCAGCGCCCGCCAGTCTCAGTAGTCGTTTTGAGCGCTCTCAGACGTTTTTGACCCCTCTTGCATCCGACTCTTGCAGCAAAGCTTCGGTGAGTAAACCATCATCATTCGTGTCCAGCATAGTTTATGAAACATGAGGAACTAAGAAAATACAAAATCTAGTAAAATTCCGGCTTCAGCAGGGCTCGAACTTCGGTTCCAAACCGTTCGTCAGTGCTCTCAGTGCTCGTCTTTTTTTTTTTTTGAAATCTGGTATTGTTAACGAAGCGCGGGACGAACCGCATGAGCTCCGGTGCTAATAGATGTGTATCTACTGGGTCCGTTGAGTGTGAATCCGTATGTCCGTGGTGTCGACTTGCCAGGGCATCCCCTGGGATAGATGCCCTTTTCTTCCCCCTACGAACAGGAAGGGCGGCCTTCGGCACTCTGGCCCTAAACCCGATGCTCCCGAGAAAACGCCCACCCAGAGCCGGGTTTAAACCCGAAACTCGAGAAACCCTCTGCACAGAGGGAAATGAGAAATCCACACCGCACTACATGTAGGCATATAGCCCTACATAGTCTGGATGAGCACTCTTGCGGTACACATGTCTCTTTCCCTGTACCCATACAGGGTCAAGCCACATGTTGGCCTTTGGTCGCTTCATTCGGACATGAGTAGGCTTCTGGTACTTTCGCAACAGGTCGATAAACCTGGCCTTTTCCCTTCGATCCACTCACTACCTTTGAGCGACCGAAGATCCTCCCTCGATCGCTAAAGTAGTGTCCAAATCCTAACCGAACTCGACGAGGAGCTTGTCCTCATCTATGTCTGGTCCGAACTCCTTCCGGATACTGTTGACAGCGTGCCACCCCACCACTGATCAAAGTTTTGATCGAGTTTACCCCAATTTGCTATTCCCTTGTCCTTCTCCCACCTGCGGAGAAGTGCTGGAGCATGATCCTTGTCCCACGAGAAGCGCGCTAGTCTGTGCATTCTTCCATGGAGGTCTGCCTTGAGAGCAGCAAGGGAGTCTTTCTTCCAGACTCCGTTGTGTTCATCATCATATATTTGTTCCCTGAGTTCAAGCCACTGGAATGTGGCCACCATCGGGTTCAATTTCAGAAAGAGGGCAATATCCTCTTCCGTGAATGCGAAGATCCTCCGGCGAGCACCAGCATCGAATATGTTGCTTTGCTCCCCGTTTTTTGCTATTTCAAACAGTTCCCTATCTGTGAATTGTTTGTTTCCTTCTCTGATGAAGCGGCGCATCCACAACTTGCAATCATAGAGAATATGATCACGTGTTTCTGCATCCCCGCTGCACCAGCACTGGGTGACCTTCTCCTGATCGGGGAGATTGATCTTTTGTCTGTACGCTCCGTGTGGGAAGTGGTTGCTCCTGAAGCGTACGAATCGGGAGAATATCTTCTGATCTTTTCCCATGGTTTTCAGGTACCAGTTCGTGGAGTATTTCCACGTAACGTTTGCCTGCTCATCCCTAGAACCTCTATTCGGCACTTGACTTAGCGTTTTCCACGTTCTTCCGCAGTACTCTGGGTCTTTGCGCATGTTGGACCACGTTTTTGTAGTTAAATCGTCCATGGACTGCAGGGCAATGGACTGTGACACGTAGTGTGGTTGTGCCTCAGTCTTCGCCCCTCTCCCGCCAGTTTGTCGACCTCCTCGTTCTGAGGAACGTCGCAATGGCCCGGGCACCAGTTAAGCACAATTTTGTTTCTTGGGCTCTTGTCTAACCATACCCATGCAACCTTGCACGTCATGACTGCAACCATCTGGGCATTGCCCTTATCAGGTTTGAGGATGGATTCTATCGCCCCCATGTTGTCTGCGAAGACTTGGATGGTTTGGATACCGTCTGCAGCATCGCCGACAGCTTCTTTGATTCCTTTGGCCAGGGCCATCATCTTTGCATCATACGGAGTTGCTTTCCCGCAGCCAAAGAAACCTTGTTTTGAGGTGCCATCATGATTGTACACCTTCCAGCTCGCTCCTGTACGGAGCTTCTCAAATGACTTTTGTCCTTTTTGGGACCCGTCTGTGAAAACAACCCTAGTCGTGTTCGACCTCGTTGCTTCTTCCAGCTTCGGAGGAAGACCTCCTTCAGCCAAATGGGGAACTCTTCCGAGCTCTTTGTTGGCGCTTTAGTGTTTATACTAATGCGGTCATTATCATAATACTCGTCAATCAACCTATCGCCTGGCCGGCATTCAGGGTTGACGAGATCAAAGTCCTCATTGCTGATCTTCCCCTTGTGGTTGATGTGTACCATAGGGGTGTCTGCATCTCTCGTTTTCCTTTCCTTGTATGGGAACGGAGCGACAATGTTGGTGGAATTCACCCTCCAGTCCGGCTGTAAGATGAGCCCTTGTAGGGTGCCCTTCGTGCAGCGTTCTCGTGCGCAAACACTGTTTGTGCATAAATTTGTCAATCTGGAGTTTAATGGGCAGCAGACCTGCCATTGACTCCATTGATCCGATGGGTGTGCTTTTGAAGCCTCCCGTTATCCATTCTCAGTGCTCGTCAGCGCTCATCAGTCGTCAGCGCTTGTACGTTTTGCTGATGGAGGTAGCTAGTTCGCGGATGCGAATAAGTAGGTCCGTCACGTTCTTCCATTCCACGGCTACTCCATTCACAACACTGATTTCTGATACTGGGCACCCTTAAGGGATAGCGGACGTGTGCTTCCCCTTTGTAACAAACATCTGGCGTTGACAACTGGACATTGGAAGCGCGAAAGCGCAGTTGGCTTCTGTGCACAGGACTGTCACCAACTCTCCATACCACGACAAGCTGCCTGCCATTGTCCAGGCAATGTGACACACCGCCTTCTGCTATCACACTGCATAACACCTGCTCAGGGATTTGGAGTCAATGTTCCGTACTTCTGCCGTCGATTGTATAGCATGGGCCTCAATGCACCATACGTAGTAATTTGCAAACGAAACATGCCATCGCATCAGCATTTCCACAAGGTAACGGCTTCGGATATCAAGCCTACAGCCGAGAAGTATCTACTCAAGGCTTCTCTGCGGCGCACACTATGCTTGGCAAAATTGTGCCAACTTATTGCGCTGCACGATAGCTATTTGTCCCATAAACACTATATTACAGGCGCGAGATTGTCTCTCATATGGATACTAAGAATTGTGTATAATGTCCTGAGAGCCCTGTAAGACTGGTTAGTATGATTCGTGAGACAGCAAAACATGCTTGCGTGTATGGAAGAGCCGTCATAACACAGTGAGTAGTCCACGTGAGTTGAGGAGGTGCAATCTCCGTTGAAAAAACAACAGAGAACTCCGGTAGCGGTTGTTAAGGAGCTCATCGAGGTCGTCTCCGAAGAAGTCGAATGAGTAGATCTCATGCAAGCAGTCCAAAGAGCCCATGAGGCATTCGACAGTAGTGCCTTGCAGATTGGCGAAGGATGAGTTCGGTCCTGCTAGTAAATTATCGAGAGCACTCCAGTTCACACTCTCGAGATGGCTCTCCAGAATGTCCAGGGAACGGTATGTATGACCTTGAGACTGCATAGTGTTGGTGGAATCAGAAGAAGAATGGACTGGAGGATGGACCACGCTCGAGCGAATGCTGTGGTGGAGCAGAGCTTAGTGGGCAGGGAGAGTTCGAAGGACTGCAGAGCATTAAATCTGGGCAGATGCAAATGTGAGAGGTCGGGGTCTACGAGTAAGGGTCAGCTACGAACTACCATGCTGATAAAACAGGAAGTACCTTCGTTGATGTTGAGGCTGCTCCCGAACATAAGATGTAGGTGGGTCACATAGGTCGATGCGGCTTGGACGAATTGACTGGTCCCGGGCCACACATCAAAGCAGGTAAAGGAAATGGACAGCGAACGCAGGTTGGAGACCTGGATATAGCTTTCGATCGAGGATAGGAGATGAGGGAGTGTACTGGCTATGTTGCCGGGATCAAGACACAGGGCGCGGATGCAACTCTGCGAGTCGATAGCGCTCTCTGGACGAACTATGTCCGTCTGAGCACCGGCTGAGGAGAAAACATCTTCTATATGGAGCGATTGCAGACCGAGAAAGATGTGAAGCGCATTAGGGATTGCGCTCGGCGCAATAACAGCGTCGCGTATGAGAAGGTGGCGTAAGCTTTGGGCGGTGAGATGAGTGGTCGTGTCTTTGTTGGGGAATACAACTTGAACGCCGGCCTTCGTCCATGAGATTGAATGGAGGGACATGCAACTGAGGGTAGGGAGTCTGACCACGCATTCGACCAGGTCTTGCGTTGTAAGCGACACTCGGCATGAGTCGTACATCACCCTGCTCCCCGCAGACAGCTCTTTCCCCCGTAGCGTGAGCGAACGGACGTAGGGGCCTATGTGGTTCGCCTTGTCCACGAACTCCATAAAATCCCGCAATTGGACAGGATAGCGGATGGTGAGCTCTCGGAATAGATGGAACTGACTGGTTACGGTCCAGTCTCTACACACCAGAGCACATGTGTGTAGAGTCATCTTGTCATCGAAGAGATAATCTAATATCTCATCTTGTAGCTCTGCCGGGCATTTTGGCGTGCTGGCCGACATGGCGGGGTGGGGAATGAAGGTGGCGTGTAGGCTCTTCAAACTCCAAGTACGGTCCCAGACTTTGAGCCATCAGCTCCAAGTGTGTTACACAGCGGGCCGCATTCCACCACTAGCGGACCCTTTTCGTTCCCTATTGACTCGGTCAGTATCAAGTACTTTAGCTTTGATATGGCGAGGATAGAGCAAATACACACACAGAAAGTAAGGCAAAGTTAGAGTTACTCCTCAGGTGCCTTCCATGGCGTTTACGCACTGGAAGTAAGCTCAATGGTCGCATGAGCCTGAGGTTTTCCAGCAATTGTAACGCTCTACGCGTGCATCCGAAAGCCACCTACTACGTAGTACAATCTGATTGCTGCGTTACGCCAGCATAAGGCTCACATCAGAGGGTTGCTGTCTGTCCATTAGCTTGGAAAGAACCTCAGACGTCATGAAGATGTTCTGCTTACCCCCTGTATAGAGATCGATGGAAGTACCATGCGGAGAGGCTAGTGAAAGCATAACCTAAGTTGTGCGCAGGAATCTGACCGTAGAATCAAACCATTTACATTAATCAACGCTTACTGAAAGCGGTCAATGGAATCCACGCAGTCACGCACGCAAGCGTGGGGCAGCCAGCTAAGGGGAACCGGTCAGTAGCTCGAGTACTGCTCTACACGTAAGTCTAGAATTTGAAAAATGGTCAGTATTCGGAAAGGAGTGGGGGTAGACATGTGCGGGAAGCTATACGTACCGCAATGGCAGTGAGTGATGCTGCTTGTTGCTACCTTCCCTCGGATACTGTCATCTCGTGAACGCGTGTACACAACGTGTACACGTCAAGAAAAGATGGAGCCCACAGTGCTCGAACAGCGTGCGCCAGTGGAGGACGTTGTCATACGTTGTCGTGTTGTTGCGCGGACTACAGCGAACATGCTGCGTGCACCTAAACCAAATGCATAACATTCTAAGTCCTCGACGACGTCTACCGTGTCAGGGATGCACAGCGTGTGAACAATAAAGCCCAAAACGGAATCCATCATCCGCATACTAGCGCCCATGTGCTTGCTCACACTGCGAGAGTAAAATGCTCAGAGGTTGCTCGGAAGGATAAAGTCCGACGGGGGCCAGTGGGGGTCGGTGGACATGTCCAGCATACGACGGCGGTGCGTATCGAGCTCTGGCAGCCAGCTGGGGACCTAGT
This sequence comes from Terana coerulea, assembly GCA_024811115.1. NCBI lineage: Eukaryota > Fungi > Basidiomycota > Agaricomycetes > Polyporales > Phanerochaetaceae > Terana > Terana coerulea. The sequence continues at coordinate 20,286 of JAKOGH010000760.1, forward strand.
ACACTGTCCTTCACCTCATAACGCTGTCGGGCACTGTACAGTAAAACTGTCTGCCACCATCCACAATCCACTGATACATCTCTTGGGTCGATATACATGTCCAACCGATTATGACTATTCAACATTCGACTACGTTTGAGGTCAGAAGGTTCAGGTGTAAGGTGGATTGAAGACGTACTGGCAGCAATGCATCCTCGGGCTGGACTACCACTTGACAAGAACGCAAGCTCCAATCTTCGGAGGCCTGAGTTACTGCGAGAATACCCAAGGATATAGCTTGTGTCGGCAATTGCCTTGCATCTTCTACGGACGCTCAGCCTTGCGCCAAGTGTCATCCCAGAATCCGGCGTAGATGTGAGATGTTCCGACGTCTGGACAACGTCAGCATACCTCGAGTCATACTACAGCTATCGTACGCACCTAGCGCGAGCAAAACACCCCGTACCAGTACCACGAATCCGCTTTCCAACGTGTCACGATGTCCGCATCGACGCAATGGCGGGTACCGCACGGTTGTAGTTTGAGTAAGTTTGTGACCGAATTTCACAAGCCCGCGGCCGCATTGCTCTGTACCTGATCCCCGCAACCGATCGCTTTATTAGAAATGGCTGAACATATCCTTGCAAGATGTGATCACAGCGACCGTAGCTGGTTTCGAGGAGATGTTCGACGGCCTGAGGCGCGCAAGTCTAATCGTGATGCGAGTTACTGATAAGTGGCCGCGTACAAACACATCTAATCAACAGATTCACGTATTTTGATATCAGTAGTCCCAGGCAACTGCCAGAGCAAGGGCACCGAGCGTGAACGGAGGCTATGGGCATACTAGGCGAATGGAACGGACAGCTTAAAGAGCTGGGGCGCCGGTTGCTGAAGAAGCACGTCGACAGAGCAAGTAAATATGAGCGCAACGGGATGCTAGTCCAAGTTGTAACTAGTCGAAGTCGCCACCAGAACGCGGGTGCGAGACAAGGGGCTTAGCCGGCGAGATGGGGCGCATACGTCCGCACATTGCTTCAGCAGTCGGGACTCCCAATTGAATATTAAGTAAGGGACCCCGCACATCGAGTGATTGCGGGATTTATGGGCAAAGTGGGCTCATGGGAATGGCTGCGTAGGTGTGCGTACGTCCGTACGAGAACGCTTGGGAGACAAGGGAATCTAAGAGAGACGCGTCGGCATATCCCGGTGTGCCTGAGGCCGCCTGAGGGCGCCCCAAGCACGCGCCCCCATGGCGGATCACGGTGCCACGTGCCCTGTCCGATACCTCTCCCACAACGTGCCACGCTCTGAGTCTTACCGCCGTCATCTGGCTTTCAGGTTGCTCGCCGCTCCTCATTCAACCATGCCTACCATTTATTCTGCACGACTCACATCTGTATCTCATCACATCCGGTAGTCCTCGCATATCCACCGACGCACAGTCTTTCCACGGTTGACCAACGTTCAACACGTCGCCTGGCCTTGGCCGGCGTTCTGGACAATAGATTTTGTCACACACGAATGGAGCCTGGGACGTGCGGGTGCATGCAGAACATACAGTGCAGACTTTTGTGCTCGCGCTAGAACTGAAGCGTATACTCAGGTAAGTACTAGCCTCGCATCTGCTTACGGTTTCCCACTAAATACACAATGGACAGCCAGAACATCATTGCGCAAGCCGTTTCGCAACGTGGTTCGGAGAGTGCGTAAGTATGGCCCTGGGGCATTCCTTTACATAACGGCACTGATGTCAAATCCGCTGTAGAATTTAGGCCTTGTTCCAATTATTGCGTCATGGAAGGGGGTATGCGACATTGACAGGCGTGAACTTGCACGTCCTCAGCATTGTGTCTTGCCCTGTATTTCCCGAGGAGGAAGCGGTCGAGCAGCTGGGCCTCTCAAGAAAGCGGATGTCGTAAAGTAGATTTGGAAAGTGCCAAGGTTCGCCACGCATTGTCCTTGATGATGGAACCTCTCACGCGCTCAAGTCATTGCTGTACTGCGAGCCCATCGCAATCGCCGCAAATACTGTGTGTACGTGGGCCACGTTAACGTCGGTGCAACCTTGGGAAGGCTGTGTACTGTATGCGGAGGAGGACAAACCATTGGTCTACGACTCGGAGGATTTGTGCTTACGGCTAAGATTGACAGGGCCTACAGACCTCTGATTCACCTTAAGATAGTCTGCCGTGTAATGCACATTTGGACTCATTTTCGTGAGCACCTGGTACAATCACATTTGGCATTCAGTCAGACTCTATAAGTACAACATGGCGGGCGGAGACAAGAGACAGCTTGGGATACTAGTACAAATATTCGACACTCCAGTGCCCTTTCAGGCCAAGTCCTCCTTGATGATGTCTGCGGCTGCGATGACATATTTCAGCCCGTAAGCTCCACACAGTGGTGGTGGTAGTACATACCTTGCTCAGCAATGCTGTAGACCACAGCTAGAAGACATATAAATAATACGAATAAGCGTGGGCGGAGACAGGACACTACCTTGCGTATGAACAGCCACATGCAGTGGCAAGACTGACAAATCCACAACGCGGATGTTCGTCGTACCATAGACCTTGAGACGTGGGTCCACAACGCCGCCATGGTCCTTGGGCAGCATCGAAAGCGTTCCACATGTATCTGACAATGAGAAATCAGATTGGTGCAAGGTAGGATAAGAAGCTGCCGCGTACGCCAAAGAGTAGCAGCAAGGCCGCTCATAAAGTCTGAGCAAACATCAGTGAAGAACTATCTCCAAACAAACAGGATGCATACCCTTCACGTTCTCATCCGTCGAGAGGTCAAGGGTGGGAGGCGGGCTAATCTGAGCCTGGATCAAATCCTTGAACGGCTCCGGTTTGTGCAACCTTCTGAATGTACTTGTATGCCTCGCATACGATATCGCGGTCGGCCTCGTCCTCGAGGTAGTGAGGGTCCATGCACGGCGCGACCTTGGGATCTGCAGAAGTGATATGCTAAGTGATAGTGAGACTTAAGCAAATCATTTCATCTGGTAAGTTCACTTACGACCGTCCCGCGGGACCAGGGATGAACGATGGCGGGTGCGAGAGAAATGTACGGCTTGTCAGGCTCAGGAAGCGCTCTCGGAATGATCCCGACATGCATCAACTCCACATCGACAATGCCCTTGCTTTCCATACGGCGAAGTTGGATTTCATACTGCTTACGAAGTCCAGGGGGTACGAGTCTGCATGTTGAGCAAGATGCGCCCTCTTCTTATCGACAATGGATGCCGCCTTGTCTGAGATGACCTGCAGAGGAGCGAATGCGAACGCATTCATGACAACAGCATAATCCGTCTTCAACTTACTGTAAAGACCGATCAGTATGGTGTAGGCGTATTGACCTGCAGTACGTACTACTCCTCACGAAGCTTCGCTGCGAATGTCGTATCAGCCAACATATTGTCAGATAAAAGACCTTTATCGTCCTTCATGCCTGTATTGAATATTAGAATGCAGCACTCCCAGCATCCGCACTCTCACTCACGAAAGGCGGGGGCACCGCATGCCATGTGCTCCTGTGCGTTGGCGCCAACTCCTGGTAAATCGACCACACTAACAATGCCGAGTGGCTGAAGAACGGCCCGATCTCCTATTCCGCTTAACTCAAGGATCTGGGGAGACTTTAGAGCACTGTAATGCGAGCTTCCATGAGCATTAAGCCACAATAAATGGTAAGACGTCCTACCCAGCAGAAAGAATGACCTCTCGCCTGGCAAAAACGCGATAAAGCGCATCGCCATGCTCAAATTCAACGGCCTTGGCAGCTACGCCTTGCGGCCCGGCCTCGGTGATGACGCGGGTTGCATTGGACCCCGTAAGTACCTGCAGATTGGTTCGACCGAGAGCTGGCGTGAGGTAAGACTAAAGTACCAGGTGTCCACTTCAATAGTTATTTTACAAGATCAGGTACGCTGCTTACAGTAGCAGAGTCGCTTCGGTACCCAGTTCTCGGATCGACCGTAGAGAGGCCCTTCCATATCCCAGTGATCTAAACTGGATCAGTACGTGTAGAATGATCAGGGATGACCCATACATCGCCGTCCAGCTAAGACCTGCATGAGAAAGAGACTATGTAAGACATGATTAGGTGCGCACTGCGTTCTCAATGACTTGGAGGCCGCTCTTCTCAAGGCTCTGATTCGCAGTAATCAAGGTCTGAATCATACTCCTGCACGTCCAGGACTCACCTGCTGATGCGCCGCCTCAGCGCCCGTTCCGGTGGCAACGAATGAAACGGAAAGAGGGCCTGTTCATCAGTACATAACGGTACTCATATCCGCATTGTTCTAGAATAATCACCATCGTGCCCAACAGAGTCGAGGTCGTACAGGTCACGGAAGTCTGACCTTTGACCGCTATCCGGTGCACGGAAGCTGGCATTTGGTGTAAGTACGTCATATAAATGCCTCATTTTTGACATGATTCTCACCATTCAGCCCTCTTTGCGTACTTCTGGTAAGAGGCCCAGTTCCAGCCTGGATTCCCAAGTTGCTCCAAGGCTACAAGGAGATGATAAGTCGGGAGGGCCAATTTAAGATACGGTGTAAACTGACCATCCATGTCATCTCGGGATGGCTTAGTGTAGACCATAACGTTCATGTTGGAGCTTCCACCGAGATTCTTCCCCCTGGGGTAAACAGGGGTCAACGACGGCGGAGACAAGTGCTACCTAGGGGTCGATTGCTCACCGGTTCCAGAAGGTACGGTGTGCGTTCTGCGCATGCTCCTGCTGGGCAACCGGAAAAGCCCAGTCGTACTGAGGTTTCATCATTTGCTTCTTCCATCCCATAGGGCTCGCTAAGTAGACATCAGATTTGCCGCCTTGTGTGATATGACACGTTTTGCGCACCAATGAGAGGGTCGCCAAACGCGGCACCTCCTGCTTCAAGCACAACGACGGAGATTCGCTGACTTTCACTCAGCCGATTGGCCAGGACACACCCAGCGGTCTGTTTTACGCGTTCATTAGCATCCTAGTTTAGCCTTGCGTTCAATGTACGCACTCCACCACCTAGCGACGGGGATAGCTTAGTGATTTGTTTGTGACTGGAGACGTTGTGCCTTACCGACAATTACGACGTCGAAGGTCTTGCCATCCACATCCGAGACTTGTGCGAGTTTCTTGTCGGCCATTGCAAATATCGTGCGCCGTGACAGTTGCGAGGGTGTGCGTTTGTGTACAATGAGATGTGGCGGTACGACGGAATTTATAACTGGGGCTGCATTCAAGGCCGTGCTGGCCGGCCGGCCGAGTATCTGGTGGAATTGATGTAAGAAACGGGGTCTGCTCACCAAGTATAGAGATGTGGAATGCATCTTGGTTCTCGAACCGGTGACTCCGCCTCGTAAGATGGAATGCGCTCCGTAAGATGGAATGCGGCCCGTCATATTCGTGGTGATAGCGTACTCAGGCTGTCGCCCTTGCCGGAGTTGTGTGCAGTAGTAATTAAGTATACCGCATGTTCATAAGAAGTGCTTCCTATTTGTCTGACCTCAGAGTTGTGAGAAGCCTGGGATGACATATCTCAGAAGCTTCCAACAACCAGAAGATTGCACCGGATGACATACGTGGCTGCGTCTCTGGAGAAGGCGTGAGATTCAGATCGTTTTGCCTATTACGTAATCAATCCGGCGTTCCCGGCGATTTGGCGCTCAGAAAGTTTCGTCTCACATCTGCGCACCAGGTAGTTGGCTCTGCATTTACACGTAACGGCGTTGCGGGGATGGCCCGAGCTTTGTCCTATTGTGGCGTGGCACCATTCCGTGCTCACCCTGTTTGCTCATGGGGACCACTAAGTTGGATAAGTGAGTACAGTCATCCTAGATCTCAGGAGCACCCCAGATGTGGAATACTAGCCATGGGCACGATCGGGAACCGTTGATAACAGGCTTGTGGTGCGAAACCCTTTACCAAGCTTCGGTGCTCACGAAAGCATCCGGGGGTAGCGGCGCTGACGAAGCCGCTACGCTACAGATACTTCAGAGAGATTGAATGCAGGACCGATATTCCAGGCAATAGAAGATGTCAGCGCTGCCTAGAGATGTCTTCCAACCATGCGATTGGTCGGGGAGGGATGGAGCTGTATGGGAGCACGGATCCTTGGTCTGTCCGAATTGATTGTTTCGTGAAACAGATATCGCGTTTCTTTTTGTATTGGACGACATTCCGTGCCAACCCAGTCGGAAGTGGAGAGCCGAGACCCATACTCTCGGTTCAAGATCATCACAGCAAGCACAAAAGGCATGGAAGGTGCTGCACGCATCGCTCGTATGTGGACCTCACTCCTTCGCAGTGCGCTCAAATAAGCTTACGGGCACCCACTTAGGCGAACCATTGGAAAGAACACGGCCAAAGCTTTGCGGTCACAAACTCACTCCACAGTCGTGCTGAGAATATCAGATAACTGATAGAAAACCGGGGTGACCGTAAGTGTACCATCGCTGTCCGCTACTTTGGGCATGGCTGTCCGGGCTAAATATGTCAGGAGAACCTTGCTCTATAGGAGCTCGCTCTGAAGAGCGCAGCTGTGCGCTGTTCGCGCACGGCGACGCTAGTCAGCATGCTGACACTGGGCCGTGTAGTCCGAAGCTTCCAAGCCTGTCCTGATAGGTGATGGGGATGCGTTGGGGATGCGGCGATGTCTCAAACCACGCATGTCGAGGAACTAAGCTTAACGTTAATTGCTATATGGTTTAGTTCATACAAGACATCATATGGAGACCGATACAGTGTCCGGGGTCGCCGAAAAGGCAGAAGGTTAAACTCGTTACTGCGCTTACGGGTAGACAGATGTAAACAATGTCCGTGAGTCTGTCATTCATCATTATAGTCTTGTCTGATGCTTGCCCAACCAATAGCTGGTAAACGATTTGAACGAATCCAGAACAGTGGTAAGTGTCATCGCAGGTCCTTGCTCTCGGCTGAGTGTACCGTATCTTCAACTGTGACCACATCACACACAGGGTACCACTACACCGCACATCGACGCGCGTCCACATGCACTCTCATGAGAAGCTCACATGTTCTCCAACAGGCAGTAGGCCACTTCAACAGTTACAGCGGCCCGTTTCCTAGCCCTTATTGGCTCTTTGGCCCTCGTTACGTCGTAGGGAGATTGCGTTCCCATACCGGCTACTATACGTCACCCGGACGGTACTGCGTGGGGCGGCGCTCTGTACCCGAAACATGCCGCTCGATGGAAAGCTATACGGCGAGGCCAAACGAATCTCATTGTGAGAGGAGTGCACACCATGGCGCTTCTACCTATAATCTACGCACCAGCACAGCGTCTTCACGAACGAATGTCCAGATGTCACCTTGTAACGCAGCCCGTGACAGATGTGATTCTGTGGCACCAACGAGTGGCCCTTCTGACATGAAGCACGACGTCAAGACAAAGCTACATAAGGTGCGCGCATTTAATCTGCATGCAACAGTTCCAGTAACCTTGTTTTCCTGCTACCAACCCCGTCTCAGCGCAGCGATAATGTCCGCCGTACCATCAGCATTAGTCAAGAGCCTGGCCAGCTTGATGATCTGCGGGTTTATCAACGCAATGTGAGTGCTGCAGAGTCACTAGTAGGATACGCCGTATGCTAATACCGGCAAATTCAGTCTATACGGTATTCTATGCATGCAGTGCTACCTATTTCTGCAAAGCCCAGAGCAACACCGCAACCAATACGTCAAAGCATCCGTATGTTTTGCGATAGTATAGTCCGTAATATGCTTGCTGATCAGCACTTGGTCAGACGTGGCTCGTCTTGTAAGTGGTGGACTCAACCCCTCACCGTAGGTTATAGACGCCCCCTAGGCTTCTCAACACTTTCCACCTGATTTGTGCTGTACACTACTGCTACTGGTACGTTCTATCCTCTCTCATTGGTAAGCAGCTCGTTGCTCATGATATTTGAAGGTACATGGTCACCAACTTCGGGGACATTGAGTTCATTGCCGTGCACACCACCTGGTAAGTCGCATCTTTATAATTATCAACTACTGGATGGTGGCCAACAGCACTCGGCTATCTAGGAGCGGAGCAGTAAGTGGCATGCCTCACTGACTTGACATAGTAGAGCTCATGATGTCACTGCTCGCAGGGTCTTTTCATGGCCAGTGTACGTTTAAATCGACCCCGTCTGTTGCTATAATTGACGCTTGTAAACCCAAGGCTTGCAGCAATATACTTGTTCAGAGGTGTGTGGGTTGTGTATGCAGTCTTTATGCACGTCTAACAATAGCCTTCATCGTAGCTGGTTCACATGGAGAGTTTGGATTTGTGCGTTGATGTCATTCAGGTATCGCTCGGACAGCTGGCTGACAATCTATCAATGCAGTGAGTAGCAAGAATCGATTCCTATGCTATCCACTGGTTCGTCGTCTACATTTTGTTGAACATAACCTCTACTAACTTTTTCTGCAGGCCTTTGGCGTCTTTACCTTCTGGGGTGAGTGAAGAGGTGGCGTTGTACGGGCAACATGATCCTGATTTGTTATTGCTTAGCTTTGGCTATGTGTAAGTGACCTCAAATTAATCTTAATCCTCAAACCTAACATTGCCCCTTAGCCACTGGGATCTATGTGTCAGTAACATATTCCTGTTCTCAGAACGTCGCGGCTATAACTGTGTCAACTGCAGCACGACCGCACCAAGCTTCCAGGCTGTGACCAAAATAAACGTGGGTATTTACCTCGCTGGCTAAAGCGCACTATCTAATAGGATCTTTCTCCAGTGGCTTATATATCTAACTGATTCAGTTGATCTTGTCGTGAACTTCACACTAACGGCCTCTCTTCTTCTCTTCCTCCGACGTATCAGGGCAACACCCATTCGCAAGTGCGTATGTGCTCCTATGATGTGATGAGCATAACTGATGAGTGTGAATATTCGACTATCAAACAGAACTCGGTCCACGGTCGATTCAATCATGGTATACACGGTCAACACTGGTCTGTTGGGAGTGTAAGCGCCAGCTATGTACTACTTGGCAGTGTCTAACCCTCTAATAGGCTTGTCGTGCTTATGAGTGTTCTGTTGGTGAGCTGTCATACCTTATGGCTTCTCTGGTTTCTCGGATGAGACAAGCTAAAATATGTAACAGAGAGTCACTCAACCCGACAATCTGATTTTCTTTTCTGGTACGTTATACGCCCATTATTCAATTCAGCGTGCTGAAAACAGCGCAGAGTACATGCCTTACAGTCAACGTACGTGAACCACAAAAACAAACCCCGATTTTCACGCTTATCGCCTTCATCCAGTCTACTCGAATGCTCTTCTGGGATCGTACGTAGCATGTACCCAATATTGCGTGATTTTACTTACCTGGAAACCTCATTAATAGACTCAATGCGCGTGATTGGTTCCGCAAGGACACAGCTCAGATTCTATCAATTCCGCTCAGTACACTGCGCGCTGACCACGCCTCCACCATTAACGAAGATGGTATTACCCAGCAGAAGGTATGTAAAAATTTATTCTCCTACATTCAATGGCAAAACATCTCATTTTGGGTTGCAGAATCTATCCCAAGTGTCCGGTGCTATCAGCGCCGATCGAACCATTCGTGTGGATACCGTAACCGAGGTAGTGAAGGCAGAGCTGTGAGGGTACGACGACGAGCATGCACACTCCTCCTTCTTCTGGTGACAGACGGCGTTGCTCGAAATGCCTGAATGTCTCTCCCATACTATGTTCCTCCTCTATCTGCCTATGTTGTACAAGTATTCGCAAACATGCCTGGTCTCTACGTCTGCAGTACTCTTTCCCTAGCTGAGTTGAACCCAAATATGAATATATTGCTTGCTCTCTGAGTCTCCGTTATGTCGATGTCTTTATCTACAGCATACACTGAGTATTTGAGACCCTGCTTGTGCAAACAACCAAGCTCAGATGCTCACGTAATTATTCTGTCCTCTCACGCACTGTGGTCCACTGTCTTCGTCGCTTCTCATTGCTCCCGCAATGATCAATCTTGATCACAACGTGGTATTAATACTGTAGTAGGCCACATCATGATGCTTAACCACTTACACGACTGTGGCTTCGTGGTTCAGGCAGACATAAATAATGTTTCAACAGATTTATTACAGCCCTTCAGCAGTAGGCGTGAGTACATGTATACAGCGTTGGCGAACAGGGACTCGGGGGACAAGGGACCACCATAATGCGGGTAGAATTGGTACTTGGGCGGAGGAGCTGCTTGTGCTGGCAATGACCCGATCTAAGCACATAGCGACGGACAGACTGCGAAGCTTATTGATTCAACCTTTGTGCGGTAGGCTTATTGGCAGGTTCAACGTTCATATGGTGCATGGAAGGCATGTCCGTCCAGTGCTCAGTGAGAGGGCAGCTAGGGCGCAGGATTTCACGGGATGGCGGTAAAGAAAAGACAGAATAGCGAAATAAAGAGGTCAGATGTATCTGCGGCTTGGCTGGACGGTGCTGGCGGACGAGGGAAGAATGATGGAATGGGGCAACGGGAAATGCTCATGCCTACGCCGGTGTGCACAGTCTACACAGGAAGAAGAGGTGTATGAAAGAAATAAGGATGTATAGACACACCGCGACCAAAGCGCTGCTAAGACACTATCGGTGTGGTGCAAAGAGAAGGAGATGGCGATGGAGGGTGTAAAGCAAGTAGAGCGGGAGCGGCAGCACGTACCTCCCAACTTGCTGCTATCTCACCAATCTCCTATGCTACACGGTCGTACGTCGCGTGGCAGTTTCTCCTTTATTGTCTGGAGCACAACGATCTCCGTATGCGCGGACGGCGTATCGGCTTGACCTTGGACGTCTTCCTTGGCTCGACTGCGTCCGAAGTAAAGCCAACGCAGAGCGACCGCGTGGCGTAGTGAAGCATGCACATCCATAAGGTGGTCGTCTAAGCCTTAGTGCAACGCGGTCACAGGTAATGCGTACCTCTCGACGACACCTTGTCTACACGCTGCAAGAGAGGCCTAGCATGCAGCAAGAAGCACGTTTATGTAAGGCGAGAATCGCGAGACGTCAACGATGTACGGTAGTCTCGTTCCCGTCCGTGTCTAAGGCATCAAGGCGGGGCCTGCCGTGCGGAGATCGAAAAATCGATGCACGGTGATGCGTTAGAACGTCTGGTGAGTTTCGTATAGGCGGGTGTAGCTTGCTCGCACGTGATGCATCTCAGGCTTGCTCTCGACCTCGACGACCATCCACCCTCGTCTCCCGCCCTTCCTCTAGCCTCCATCGCTGTCTCACAGCTTTCTAAGTCTTTTGCTACATCGCTTTGGAGGTACTCGGACGCTCCTCAAGCCCAAGTAAGCTCCCCAGGACACCTACTAGTGCAAGTAAACGAGCCACGCTAAGTGCGCCATCTGAAGGTTCTTTAGATGGAAATCGCCCGCCGTACAAGCTCGGAGGATCCATCAGGGAAAGGTGACCGCTTGCAGGAGCACTACGCAGCATAAGTAGCGACGTTAGCCCTGTAGAATGGTATCGGAGTGAGTAGCGTCCGTAACGCCCTGCCAACACTGCGTAGCGTTCCGTAGCCGCCCGCTTGCTCTCAGTAGCGCTCAGCATTGTGGCGTGGATGCTACCGAACAGCTGCTGAGTGTATGATAGTGAGGCTGTAGCGTGTCACCCATTATAGCACAGCATTAGAACCTGTATAATATGTATATGAATAACAAGCTACTATTTACTGTGCAGGATGATCACGATTCTCTTCCTCTACCGAGCTGCATTAAGCACTAGCGGTACCAGACTGCCCATTATAACTTATTTGCAGATTTCACACTGGAATGCTCGCTGTCCGTATCGCCAGTGTGCTGTTGCACTGTGAGCCCGAAAAGCCGCTACAGTTACAAACTTAGATGGTGATGATTGTTGATCACTAACGAAAGTGGTGGTAAGGTGGTGCTGGTGAATGTGATGGTGAATGTAGCTACGTACCGAAACTCTAAACAAAGTGGTGAAGTTGCCCATGCCAACACTTTGATGGCGCGTACTTGGGCACTTGCAATGAGACCTATAGTGCTGCTGGGACTTCAGCACATCACAGCGACGTTCTGTCCTCTACTACAACGACCTTCTGGGCAGCACTCTCAATCCCCTCCCTCTTCTAAGCTTCAAGCTCAAGCACGCAATGTGGCATACTAGATAAATTATCCGAAAATAATAAGCCTTGTAGCTAAGTTATCACTGTCGCTTCAAATCAGAGCAGGTCATCTCATCCATCACGAGCAGCGTCATCCTCTCCACGTAGTACATACAGTGCCTCGAGTTAGCGTACAGCGCAGATAGCGCTCAGAACATCTCTGTGGAAGGCAACTTCAATATCAGCCATAAGTTTGTGGTCGAAGGTGTTGAGGGATGTACGTTTGTAAACCTTGGTTGTTCCTGGTGAGTCACTCCCTGACTGTGATGAGGTTGACACTTACTCGGCTGAGTGCGTCGGGGTTTACATTCCGGCAAGATGTGGTATGTATGATAGTTGGATGGTAAGCACTTACATGTAAACATTACGGTCAGTGCTGGCAAATAACACATGAAGGGCATCATGAACGTTCACCACTTACTGAAGAGCTTCCCAAACTGCAAACCTTTGCTGCTCTGTGGCACAACAACAAGGCTCGACACATATGTGAGCTAAGTGTAACCAGGTGGCGCATATATACTGAAGTCTGGCGGCGGTTATGCTATCATAGAGTTTCTAGGTTATATGCCTGTCTCGCGCTATGGCTCAACGAGCATGTATGTGCATGGACATTGGGGCTTTGACTTAACTGCCATGCTGCCGCCCTTCGCATTCAACACGGCCTACTCCGTTGTCGCCCGCTGCGCTCTCCTGACTTTCACATACCCTCTGAGTGCTCCTTCTCTGGCTCCTCGCATGGCGGCAGCGTCTCATCCAGCTTTGGTGGCAGCAGCGGCGCCTGCATGCCCATTGGCTGGGCACCCGCTCTGAGCTTGCGCCCTGCATTCACCACTGTGAAGGCAGAGTATGTTGAGCTTGGCGGCGGCCTGTCACGCTTCGGCGACGTGTGACCCCACATGCAGCGTCGGCACTATATGCCCTTGCCTCGTGGAGAGGGCGGACAAACCGCATGTGCCAGGACATTCACAGTGCACCTGTCAAGAACCATTGTGGAACTAAAGCGCATGCACAGATGCTGAAGGGAGACCACCTCTATGAACAGTGGCAGCGGCCATGTCTTCATGTATTGCATGTTGGGGCTGAATGTTGAGCATGGCCTTGCATGCCTGGGCTGTGTGTTGAGTGCGGCTGTGGAGAATGTTCAAGGCAGAATGGATCAGACGTAAGTTGTTAACAGTAGTTTTGCGGTGGTTATTGGATAGTGTGTTAGCTACTGTCTGTATTGGTTGGGTAATTAATGAAATTGGGTTTTTATTATTATAAAAGTGGGATTAGCTAGAGTGCGATGAGCTATATAGAATGGTGATGGTCACCAATCTAGTATGCTCACTATACCTATGCAAGATGGTGAATAGTTCGAATATGTGGGAGAGGTGACCAGAAGCTAGAGTGAAATCCGTTGGTGATTCGAACATTGGATGGGTGAATTTCACTATGGGGCTACTACTGTACATGGTGAACGTCACCAATCCGGGCTTTCAGTGCTTGCGTTTTTATAGGCACCATTTCTATGTTCGCGGGCAATAATTACCACTTTATCAGGTGATGTGCATGGTGAAAAACACCTAACCCCAAGCATACAGTGTTGGAAGCTGGCAAGCATCCATGCCTTTGCTTCATCAAACAGGCGTGGAACAGCCGGAAGGGCAGCCTTGATAGATGTGGTAGATTTGTTGATGTAAATATTACAAATGGGGGTCAGCATCGAGTGAAACTAATGAAACGACGTAAAAGCGTATATGATACGGCAGCATATTCTTTCATGAACCTTCAGCATCTTTGCCTTGTCAGGTTCGGCCCACTCCTTGGCCAATGCGATGTGGTTTGTATATTTCTTCAGATAATTGGCCTCGTTGAACTCTGTGCTGCTATTAAATTTACCAGTTGCCCAGCAATCCAAAACAAAACTGAGTCTAGGTATACAGGTTAATAAGGAGTGCATGGAAAGATTAACACAGGAGTACAGCTCATCACTATAAACAAAAGTGCAAGTATTGGAATAGGGAGCAGGTTGAACTGGTTATGATAGCGTGTGCCTGCGGCATGGGAATCCTTGAATAGTTGCTCTTGCAGCGTGGTGATAAATACGTGATGCTGTCTGTAGCCATTGGGATGCTTGGCCGCCCACTCCTCCATAAGCTAAAGATTGTAGTTAGTGCAATGGATTTACTACACAATGTCACGAATATAGCGCACATCTTGTAGCAGTACCGCCGGAGGCAAATACTCTGAGTCGAAGAGGTACTTGTACCACTTTTTGTTCGTATCCACTGATAAGTCCCGGTCAGTGTTGTTCTTGAGCCTAAAGGTCTTCATAATGTCTTGCTGCAATCGATTCTTAAGATGTCCACATTTTCCCATCGCACTGTTTATGATCTAACCCCAAGCAATGATGTATCAAGAGAATCTGCTAAATATAATCACGTACCAGCACAATGCTCAGGTGCAAAACTCTTCTGCGCTTTGTGGCACACTTGGTCTCACACTTCGGCCGCCTACTCATTGGCCTATTGTGCTGATGGGAAAGCGAATGAGATGGCCATGCAGATGAAATAGAGCTGAAATACTTTCTTGATAAGCGCAGTCATAACACCCTTTGCATAGTCCATGAGTTTCAGCTTCTCAGTTAGTACAACACCTCTTTGGTATTGCACAACATTAAAGGACAGCGGCGTTGCACTGCGAGAAGTTGGCTGAGGGCTGTGTGAATGCTTGTGCAATGGGGCTCCATTGGGAGAGATAGAAGAGCAGAGACAACAGTGGTCTCCGGTATAGGTGCGACCATTGTGACTGTTATTGTCTGGACCAGCACCAGTTGCAGCAGTCCAATTGTAATTAGCATTAGATATATTGCACGTAGTTCTATGAGTGAAGGGCAATATACTTGGCTTGGCCCACCAGAGCGTCAGCTGTAGTAAACGACCTCGAGGCTTGGTTAGGGTCAAGCGGAAGTCAGGAGGCGGGCTGTTTATTGTCAGTGAGCCTACTAACATAGATTGCAATCTGGCACGTTTATGGCAGGGGTCTGCCACCTCACGCAGTAACAATGGAGATTGGGACTGAGAAGGAGATGTTGCGGAGAACTGGTGGGATGATGCTCTTGATGCAACATAGTCGCCATCAGTGTTAGTACTCAATGTGTGTAATGCTGGCCATGAAGAGTCCTTTGGATTTGCGTCAATGGGTTGCGATTCCTGATGCTGACTGGTGGTAGCAACTAGTGTGAACAGAATTAGTTAAGCGACAAGCAAACTGCAGATGGACATGCCTCGTGATGCAGACACCGGTGCAGCTGCTGAGCTTAAAGGATCACTAAAGCGGGAAGCTTCTTCTTCTTCAGCTTCTTGGAGTGTGACTCTTGAACTTTGCCTGGGCTGCAAAACTAGGAATTCTGGGCTCATTTAGTTTACAAAAGAAGCAGAGGTAGAAACGTACTGTTAAAATGACAGTATTTGCATTCTCATGCTTCTCCTCATCTTCAGCCTCCTCCTTGTCATCTTCTGACTCAGGCCCAAGAGGCTCAGTGTCTGCAGCATTGTTAGGGACAGTAAACGACTGCTCGGATTGTTTCGCCTCTTTTATGACCTTCACTTGCTTCTCTAGCTCCTCCAGCTTTTGCTTCAGGGCATCTGTTTCTGCTTTGTTATCTGCACAAAACCCATTGGTTACCAAACATCGAAGCAATGAATAGTGAACCTATGTCAAAAAGCTCACCGAGGGCCTTCTGAGCCTGCGTCTTTTTTACTGCCGCTTCTCTCTGACAACATTTTGCTCAGAGATACCTTTGTCTCAATGTTTACCTGCCCCTGCATGAGATTTCTTCACTGTACCAGCTTGTTGTTCTGGGTTGTCAAGGAGGGTGTCACCACTGAAGTCTGAGTCTGAGTCTTCTGGTGCTAATTTGATGACTTCGGTTATTGCGAGCGCGCAGACCTGCCTGGAATTTCCTGCTGGTTTGGCGTGGTCTACGGCGCAGCCAGCTGAGTGAAGCAGAGACAAGGTTAGAGGCAGTTGTCATCAGCTTAAGATAACAATTGTCTTGTGATGCAAGTGACTCACCACCTCGAATTTCCTTTCTTGGTCATCTCCATGCATTCCTCCTTCCATAATCCCCCATGCCTCAGCAAAACATTACCACAAATATTTACCGCTGTTCATACTGCGATGTTCCAAAAAATACACCTGTTAGCTTGAAATCCCACATTTGTCAGGCCGAAGCTTGTCAAGAGGCAAATTGAAGATGTACCCAGCAGGCACAAGACTATGCACAGCGTGAGAGAGAATTATCGCTGTCCCTGCTCCTGAGGTCGTTAATCATTCAGATGCCCTCCCTTCTGCAGAGGAAGAAGAAAATGAACCTTTTTATAACAAACTTGCCTTTCCTCAGATGAGGGAGGCTTCTTCATTATCAACACCTCCGGCAGAATGACTCGAGACAACTATCGAGGCGAGTGCAGATAGAAGACATCGATGATAAGCTTGAGATTAGAGGGCTGCCGAAATGTCCCTTCATAAACCATGACTGAGAGGAAGCGGTGCAAACCAAGGGACAGGGGATGACAATTTTGAGCAGATTCAAGAGGAAAGAAAAGCGGTAAGAATGGAGGATGGCAAGGATTCTTGGGTACCATTTGCAGAAAAGGCGGAGTGAAGTCTTGTTTACTGGCTGATAACTTGTGGACTAAGTCAAAGCGCAACTGATGACTTTCTAAAGCTCAAAATGGTAAGTTCATTAATCTCAATGCATACCAATTGTACTCACGTTCATATAGACCGAACACTCTAATATATCCTTCCACAACAAGCGAGCCTTCTATCGGAAGGTGGACACATTACCACACAGGCCGAAATGGACATGCGAGATGTTTGCCATGGAAGGGGACGTTCTTGACAAAGCCACAGGTAAGAATTGTGTCGAGACGTTCAAGTTATACAAGCGCAACCCTGTCAAATGCATTAAGGAACTCATCAGAAATCCTGCCTTCAAGGATCACATGAGATACGCACCAAAGCCGCTATATGAAGATACAGAAGGAATGAAGCCGATCATCAATGAGATGTGGACTGCTGAGTGGTGGGAAGAGATGTAGGTCAGTCACCCCGTTAGGCAGTAGAGAACCTTACTTACACTGGACATTTCTCACAGGGCCGGTTTCCTGAGAGTGCTACCATTGCGCTAGTGATTCTGGCATGAAACAAGACCTTGCTCACAAATCTCAGTGGTGACAAGTCGGCCTGACCAGTCTATCTCACCAATGGTAACATCTCAAAGAACCTCCGCTGTGCCCTTTCATTTTATGCCACTGTTCTTATTGGATATCTGCTAGTCTTTAAAGCTCAAGCCTTCTCGAAGGAGAGCAGGCCGGCAGCTAGCTACCAGCTCTTCCATGACTGCATGCGGTCACTCCTGCGACCTCTAATCGCAGCCAGGACAAATGGCATTGATATCATTTGCGCTGATGGATTTATTTGTCATGTCTATTCTATTCTTGCAGCATATATTGCTGACTATCCAGAACAGTGCTTAGTGATGTGCATCCGGGAATCATTTTGCCCTAAATATATGGTTACTCCAATCAGGATGAGGAAACAGATCTGGGGTGCACAAGCCAAAGTGAAAGCCTGACAAGACTTCGGAGTTGCTAAAAAAGGCGGTATCTGGTGAGGAATCAGATGAGTTCAATGAAGCTGGATTGCACATGAACTGACTGTTTTAGCTCAACCTTCCACACTGTGACATATTCACCTGTATAAACCCCAACATTCTGCACTAGCTGCACAAAGGCATGTTCAAAGGTTATATAGTAAAGTAGATAATAGCATGCATACCTGCTAACAAAAGCGAGGTGAACTGGAAGGCTATGCCCAAGCACCCAGAGCTTCTGCATTTCAAGAAAGGCGTCTCTCTGATGTTGCAGTGGACCTGAACCAAGTACAAGAATATGGAAAAGGTCTTTCTAGGTGCCATTGCAGGCTCGGCTCCTAAAGACGTCATTTTTGCGGTCTGAGGTGTTCTCGACTTCATCTACTATGCCCATTTTGAATTCTACACCAACAACTCACTGACATGCCTGGAAGCTGCCTGGAAGTGCTTTTACGTCCACAAAGGTGCCTTTTTCACCTCCTACTGCTGTACAGGTAAGAGAAGGACATGACTATATCACAAAACTCTAATACTCACCTGCTAGGAATGCTTGTAGAGGTTGGGAGAGCAGGGGACTTTGAGTAAAGCGAGTAGAGGAGATATGAATCAACGATGTTGTTGAGTCTAAGGTGTTAGCCCTCAGACCAGCCTCTTTATATACATGTGTAGAGGGACCCCAGACATTATCTAAGACCTTCAATACCATGTGCTGACTGATACAGTCAGGTGATCCATGACTAAGGCTCTAGAGCATACCGCCGCTCTAACTCCCTTATCAGATCTGACCTAGCTATCATGCTAACATCAACACTATCTAGATGTCCTAATCTAGCTACTGTATACTACCAGTACACGATGTCATAGTGACCTCATAGTGAGGTCATAGTCTAGAATGAATCCAGAACTGAGTCCATGATCCTATGTCCGTATGAGGCATATCCCTGATAACCATGCGTCCGTCGCATGGCCAACTGATCAGCATCTTGTGGCGCTGTTGTGACGACTGGGTAACATGTCCCGTGACTTGATGTTACACTCTAAGCGCTGTAGACTAGCGCTGAGGGAAATTTATGACAGACTAAAGAAGTGGGCAAACTTTCACGGTATCCTGAAGCCGCATGCAATGGACCATTACCTACAGTTCATTTGACTACTAGGCAGTGCTAATGGATACAGCATCAAAGCTCCTAAATGACTGCATATCAACTTTGCAAAACTTCGGTTATTGTGCCAGCAACCATAAAAACCCCACTAAATTGTCGCGAGATGAATACACATACGTAGTATTATTTTTCATTCTCTTATATTTGTTAGCACAGATACATGGCCTGGTAGCAGCCTCAGAGCCTTAGACTTCATTCCGATGATTCCGGCGCTTAGCGCCCAAATATGGCTCGATTCTTCCCACGTTCTCGGACACTTAGCACTCTGAACTCTCTGGCCTTGTCCCTCATCTCGACCTCTTGGTCATTGGGGACAAGGTATGTATTCAATACACTGTACATAGTAGCAATACTAACTTGGTCATTGGGGACAAGGGACAAGCATTGGCACCTGCCTGTTCTGTGAGGTCTGGGAGTTGGCCTTTGTCGCCCTCCTCATATTTGTTTCATCATCTATTCACCATCTACTTTGATCCGCTCGTTCTGGTTACGCGTTGAGCTCATCTCCGCAACATAAATAAATGACTGTTTGGTTAGATTGTCGGAAGTCCTTGTATCACTTTGATGCATATATGCACTGGCTCCATCCCAAACATCCTGCAGTATTGGTCCCAACGGCTGCTGATGATAGCGGTGAGCTGGAGATTAACGACGAAGTGCCCAAGGACCACAACTTGGACTCTGACAATAAAGTTGAAGACAAGTGCGAACTCTCATACAAGATCGCCAAGAAGTCAGCATTTGGTCACATATCTGCTGGTGACGTTGCAACCACTTTTAGAGCTGCAGATTTCTTTTGGTATCTTAAAGACTTCCTCTTCCGGGAAGGCTGCCTCTGCTAGTTCTGCAGCTCTGCAGTCTATTCTGCCTGTCGCCTGTTGCAGAGACAAGCTCGATGCGTAACCAGAACAAGTGGATCGGAGTGAATGAGGAATAGATGATAAAACACATATGAGGAGGGTGACGAAGGCCAACTCCTAGTAGACCTCACAGAATAGGCAGGTAGGTGCCGATACTTGTCCTCAATGACCAAGTTAGCATTGTTACTATGTATAGTGTATCAAATGCATACTTTGTCCCCAATGACCAAGAGGTCGAGATGAGGGACAAGGCCAGAGAGTTCAAAGTGCTAAGTGTCCGGTAGGAAGAATTGAGCCATATTTGGGCGCTAAGCGCCGGGATCATCGAAATGAAGTCTAAGGCTCTGGGGCTGCTACCATGTATCTGTGCTAAATAAATGCAGGAGAAATGAAAAATGATACTACGTATGCGTTTCCGTCTGCGACAGTAAGGGTTTTGAAGGATAAGGGTAAGGGTTAGCCTCTAAGCATAGAGGGTTTACCCTTACCAATCACTATCTGCAATATACATGACTGTCAGTGCCAACATGCAGAGTCTTGTTACAACTCAATACATGGTATACTAAGTGCGTGTGGGAGCCAGTAGTGAGCCCTCACTGCATGGCCTACAAATAATGATGCTCTGAAAGAGTACAGAGCACTGTGAAGGTGGAACAGAGATACTATGTGCCTTAGCAATATCTTTGAGGTTGTGTAGAATTAGAAAACGGGCTAATGTTTGTACCAGCAGCTGTAAATATACTCTATCATCCAGCTGCGACAGCAATTGCATATGAGACTGCCTCACAATGACATGAAACTGCAGGTATTCACTGGTGTACAAGCCCTTGAGGCTGCCTCTAAGACAAGACTTATCCTCAAAGTATTTGATGGCAATGTGGCTGTCTCTGCAAAGGCCGTGCCCACAAGGGGACAGTGAACATCTTCTGGCAATAACCTTTGCATTGAGCAATAGCATCATACTGAGTAATATGCACAAGACGACAGGAACCAGCTAAAAGCAGCTTTTGAACAAGATAAGGCAACCTAAGCAGCCTACCGCCACAACTAAGCAACGCACAATGATATGCCCAAAAGTGCATGATCGAGAGAGACCTAGGTAACAATTAGAAACACACCAGCTTCCACAGGCACATACAAGTACCACGTGTAGCTCTCAGTATGACAGGCAGAGCTAGACACCTGCATACGCCAGATACAAGAACCAAAAACCAGGAAGTTAACTAGTAACATAGCATCAAGCCACAGTAATGTTTGGCGTAAAGAATTTTCATTGTTGATATCCTCCACAACACCTGCCTGCACTTTATACATTCTCCAGAAGGACCTACGCCCAACATGCAGGTGGAACTAGCAACACATACACGTATCTGCGCTTTCCGAAGTCGAAAAGCAGGCACAACCTCCAGAAAAGCAAACTGAGGGTGAGTGCCAACTAGTTGGAGAGGCGGGTGCCAACCTAGACCTAGTGAGAACACGGGAACAGAGAGACAAATATTTGGAAGGCAATGAAAGGGAGGAGGATGAGTGATGGAGGCACGCAAGTGGGGCCAGCGCAGTTCGCAGTTTGGCTTTGACATTTGTTTAGTTTCGATGAGAAAGCTTAGAGTACGTAATGAGATTGGACGCAGAAGAGACTATGTTAACCAATCCCAAAGGGGTATCGGAAATTACCTCGACCTCGATCCATCTGCCGGCCGTCTTCTTCACACCTGTCACGTATTACTGGTACATATTGGCACCCTCGATTATCAAGGATTTTCACTAAATCCCTGCTCGTTGCCCACAAGCTACTGGCCAATGGAGATGTGTACTACAGGTGCCTCTGACAACAAGCCAAACATGAGACGAGGGTTTTAAGAACACCAGGTAAGCACAACATCGAAAGTGTGCTTAGAAAGAGACACGCTAACCTTCAGTTCATGTTAGAACATGTCAGTTGGCATGCTCAGGTAATGACGAGATCCCCATAGTCTGCTCTTGGTTGCGGGACAACGATATATAGCCTTGAAGCTAAGTCTGTCACCTCAAATAGACTTGGGGTTTCCGATGGTGTAGAGAGACTATAACGAAACTGGTGAGTGTTCTACAGGGCGGTGGTTCTATGCATTTACCTTTTCTGACAGGTATTTGTGTGAAACATCAGAGAAAAATGGCAAGGCTCCGAAGCGCTCAGCAGCCCGGGTAGCAGCGGTAGCTTCGCATACAAGTCCCCCTTTCACGTAGCACCGGTAGCTGCCCCTTTGAGCTCAGCAGCCTCAATAGCTTTCACCTAGTGTTCAGTAGCATACCATAGCCAGCCTGTAGCAGACATGTAGCTGGTGTATCAGCCTGTAGCACACAGTATCTCAAGCAAGCCATGACATAACGAGCAAAAACGATATATTGCGAGATTTGATTTGATTTAATTACAGAAAGGTCGAGCCATGGTACGTATCCTAGTAGTACGCTACTGTAACATACTGAGTATTATACTTGACGTGAGTGGCCTGTGTCCTTGAAGTAGTGGATGAGCCAGCGGGATGTCAAGCTTAGTGTCAAGCTCACCCAGGAGGCTCACGTAGCCCTTGCCAACGCTCGCGCATGGAGTGGCTGTCAGGCATCTTAAGCCGATCTTTGTCGACCGGGTCCTGGTTGTTGGGCACAAGAGCAGGCGTGTGAACCCTAGACGTAGACACGACGACGCTCTATAGCGATTGCGAGCATGTCCGTGAACTCGTTGCCATTCACGTCTGTGGCCACATTTGGTGGTGTGATCTTACAAATCGGTGCAGCCTGCCGCAGGTCCTAGAAGATGACTCTGATAAGGTTGCTCTCGTTGTCCGCAGTAATGATCCGTCTGGTGTCTGGCGTGAGTTCGCCACATTGGATGGGCACAGTGTGGCCTGCAAAGACTTGCATGGTGTTGCTGGATGGCATTGTACAGAAGTGTTATTAAACAGGCAAGGGCTTCGCACTGCATATTACTTACATTGGCTCCATGACGCCAAAATAGACACCCACGATGTCAACACCATGCTCAGTGACGAGGAACGTGAGTTTAGCGGAGTCCTCGACCTTCCAAGAGGGCTTGTCAGCAAGAGTACTCTCAAGTAAGTTTATGCACCTGTGAAGTTCTGTCTGTGTATCGTGTAGGTACGATGGGCAAGAAGGAATGAAGTTGATGAAAAGGAAGGAGCAAAGCACTAAATCCTTGTTGACCAGTCACAGTCGGTTCCTATGGCCGCGTGAGTTTTTAGGGCAAGCATCAAACACCTTGATGGCAATGCTTGGACCTGCTTGAACGCTGAGACCTGTCATCACCCTGATATCACCACTATTCAAATGTTCATGCAGCTGTATTACTTGCCGCGGCATGTAGTAGGCGTAGTAGGGTTTATGGGGCGGGGCAGGTCAGGTCACGGTGCATGGGCATTGTTGGGTGTAGTCCTAGGGGTTATAGCTTAAGTTATATACATATGTACTCTACACTGGCACTATCAGAAGTTTTCGACTTGGAGGTCTCCCACAACAGATGTCGACAGCGTGCGGTCACATGAGCGCAAGCACACATGCCCCTTCAGCAAGTCCACCTTGCACGACACGGACAGACAGGGCCCGGGAAGGCCGAGGATGAGGGCAGGGAGACAAAGCCTGACAGGCTATAGCAAACAGGGCAAAATTGGTGCAGACGAGTTCTGAGAGTGCATGTTGTTCCGGCAAGAGTGTGTCACCGTTGCCGACTAGTGATTGGCAAGGGTAAACCCTCCATGCTCAGAGGGCAACTCTTACCCTTACCCTTCAATACCCTTACCCTCATGAAGGGTAAGGGTTGAGGGTTACCCTTCAAACCCTTGCCAAAATAGGCTGAAAATGGTGCTTTAAGTGCCTTTCCCCACTTACTTATAATGTCAGTCTTCTATTTGAGTGGCTTGCATTGGTATAGAAAGCACTTACAACACTTGCAGCCCTCTCTAGCAATATGCCTAGTGCTTAAATAAAGACCCCTGCCAGACAAGGGTTAACTTTTCTCAACCCTTACCCTTACCCTCTGTACCCTTACCCTTAACCCTCAGAGGGTTTGCGAACCCCTGCCTATCACTATCGCCGACACGGCCTTCTTCGCTCTCGCATCGCGTCCGCCCACGCCACCGCCATATTTGTACCACCTCACTACCTCTGTGACAGAAAATGGATTATTGCATGTAAGTATATTAAGCCTTCTAACTACGTGTGACTACAGAACCCGCTTCATCGTGCGACGTACTGTATATGGTGCTACTGAGCTTAGCGTTGTAGCTACCAAATGCTACGGAGCTTCCAGCCAGTGCTACACAGGCTACGAGCGCTCCGCCGCAGGGCCCCGCTACGGGCGCCAAACACCGCTTTCGATGAATGCGCCCCAGAGTGCTGACTCAATGCTCACAACAACCCCTCGAACCCAAGCTCCATCGACTCATCCAAGAAGACGTCCACCGCTGAGAACGGCCGGGCGACCCGTGCGTCCGCCCTGTGATACGCCGTCACTTGTCCCGCCCTATCCGCTGGTGCACGATGCCTGCGCGAGCATGCAGCGGTGAGCGACGAGAGCCAACTTCGCGTCAGCGCGTTTTTTGCCCCGTGTACCCGCTTCTGCCCACACGCCCCAATCGACTCCACTTGACACGAAAAGCGTTCGTTGGAACGTGGAGGCAGAGACCATAAAGGAACACGACGAGGGGGAGAAGTCATGCCCCTTCCTGCTCGTCGATCACCCCTCCCTCTCGTCGGCCTCGTCTGGCTCTCCCCAGCATACACAGCCGTTTATTTACACTCACACAAGGCACCCTTGTTTATTAGTTGTCATGAAATTTATTATTCTCTTGCATTATGAGTGTTCTTGTGTGATAGCGGTTTTGAGTCTCAATCGTGACACGAGAGAGCCCGCCCGCCCAGCGGCTCTGCTGTGTTGTGTCCGTAGCCCGCGTTGCGCGCTGTACTCCAACCTACTCGGGGGACGCCAACACAGGGTGTCTCATTCGCGTACTTTCTGACAGCGAGAGGCGGTGATCGCACTGCAGACGCTTCGCTTCAAGCTCCGTGTTACAAAACAGCTCTAGATTCTTCAATAGTATCATTGCGCACAGCAGTAGAAGGAGCCTTGTTATCAAGACACTGGAAGTCAAACATCGCACACAATAATCACCGCCTTTCCAACGTTGTCTCCCGTATGAACAGATAGGAGAGCCTTGCCTGTCTCCTCGAGTGTAAATTTGTGTTCCCATTTTGTTATCTTGCCGGCCAGCACCAACGGCGTTACGATCTCGTAGAACCTTGGGAAGACTGGAGCCACTTCTCCGACTCCTGTGATGAAACCGCGCACAGTCAAGCCACGTCGGAAGATCTCTTCAAAGTGCTATGATACGATGCTGAGTTGTGGAACTGCAATAGACGACGGCAGGTACGCACTTGTACAGTCGAGCCAGCACCATTGCTGTTTGAGGCACTTATTGCGCCACAGGCGATGATAAGCCCCGATTGATTCATGTGCTTCAGGGCTGCATCCAACATGCTGCCGGAGACATTGTCCCAATAGCTAGCGACAAAATAAAACAATACCATTAGGAATGCACGCACGAACAGACATATGTACTCGCATGTCTATTGGACCATGTTCGCAAGGACGTCCTCTATGTTGAGCTCCTGATAGTTGACGGCAACGTCCACTCCGATTTGCCTCAGGATGGCAACCTTCTCGGGCCTACTTGTAGCGCCAATAACCTTGATGGTTGGGTTGCAGATTTTTGCATACTTGCAGACAAAGCTGTGCAGGAATGTTAGCGTTGGTGATGTCAAGCGCAGTAGTTTGGCACACCTTCCGACCGCTCCGGCCGTGGAGCTGACGAAGATAGTTTCGCTCTGGTGGACCTCACAGTTACTTAGCAAGGTTTTGAGTGACTATTACATGCATACCAGCTGCACTTTCTCTTCGCAAACGACTCGAATCCAGAGAACACCGTTTGCCCGGCAGCGCCAAGTACACCCGTATAGGCACTGGCCGGAATTCCTGGGGGTCGCTCGAGTTTGACCAAGTATTGAAGTTGGTGCCGACGTGCAGGGGGTCCGGGCCGGATAGAATATTCCTGGAAACCTAGGTCACAAAGTGAGTGGGCTATATAGATCGCTCGTAGTAGTGGGCCCGTACTAATAAACCCGGTTACAAAGTCTCCCTCCTTGAAATCAGGGTCCTCACTTGAAGGACCATGGCAACCCCAAAACTATCAATGCTAAACACAATGACAATTAGCAACGCGCAACGATTATGTATGTGGCTTACGGTTGGCCAATCTTCAGGGCAGGGCAAAATGAGTGAAGAGTCGACTCGGGTTCACGCATTCGGTATCGCATGTAAGGATCGCTGCTAAGAGCAAGTGTCTTGAGAAGTACTCCGCCGTCTATAGGTACGGCGTTCAAATCAATCTCGTCTTCAGTATATGTGACCGCTTTTATCCGGGCTCCATGCGACCCGAGGGTGGGAGGTGTAGTATACGGTACCATTTTTCACCATGAGGGCCAAGTAACAGTATGAATCTGGAGTACGTGATTCTGGCCGTCGGGAGGGAAGTGAGGTGGGTGCCTGTAAACACCAGCTTGACAGCCGGGAGATATATCTGTTGCAGACTGTCAAATGTTGGGCAAGAGTCAACTACTTGAATCTGCGGTATCTCGGGCTTCCGTAGCTGCGGGTGACGCTGCGATTCCGTGTTGCGCCCAACTCATCAGTCAAACAGTGTCACCCCTGCTTGCACAGCAACCGTGTTAGCCAACTAGAGCAAAATGCAAGCATGGGCAAAGATCTCAATGCAGTCATCAGGCACCTATGGTGTACCATGAGAAAGAGATGACTTTAGTGTACCATAACTGGTTTGAATGGTTTCCGGAGATGACCATTCAGGGTACTGAGCTCAGACCACAGCATCCCAAGGAAAAGACGCATGAGCACCCGCATATGATACCATGTGCACTGTATCTCGTGATGCTCCAAGATATCTGGATGGTTCCGGGCGTCAAGAATGTTCCTGACTTCGGAGTCATAAGGCCACTTACGAGAACACCTAGAGCATCATACCGGTCAACTCTAAAGCGGGACTGCCAGTGCTATTCAATCCTGGGAGCCTAACCATGTATCTTATAGTGGCATAGATGGATCTGAAGAACTTGTTGGAGCCTGATAGGCCTGCTGTGTTGCCGTGATGGTGGGTTTGCGAAGCCCGGCCCTCAGGCTAAAGATTGCTTATCGGGTCGACTCGCAGCAACTCAGCCCAGGTCCAACGCCGATTACTAGTACTCACGGCTGCATAAGTGCAGTTTGCATGCAACAAAGACGCCCATACCAATCGGTGTCCTCTCGCCGTCCGTGGGGTCTGGATCCGGTGGGAACAGCAGATTAATAGCGTTGGGCACTGAGTCGAACATGGAGTACACGGGGCATACAGGGACTCCGCCCGAGACTGATTCGCTTTGTGGCACGTGCGCCTATCAAAAATGACGTAAACGAAAACAGGTGTCGGAGTCCGGGGTCCTATCACCGAAATCCTCCCAGCTCAACGCTCATGGCGCTGAACTTGTTGGACTTCATCCAGCGCTGTTTGTATACGTAGCACTTTTGACGGTGAGATGGACTATCGCCTTATTTATATACGCGTTCAATTGGCTAATATCCTAAGAAAGAACAAGGAGGGTGCAGGCGCAGTCAGCAAATCTGATCCCTGACCGGCAAATTCAATTAATGAGGCCACCACAGCCAGCGTTTTGGAGGAATGAGGCAGTGTTCAACACTCACCCTTGCGGAGCTCCATGCGAACAGTCTATATTCCCCCGAGCACGGAAGCATTATCATTCCTAGCCCCACCGATTGCACGGAAGGCACCTAAATCTAATGTACTGGTACAAACCTACTCTTTACCTATCCTGGTAAGTCCTCCTCAACACGTTAGCAAGGGGTATGCGAAGTCTTGCACTCGGGTGCATTCCCTCGGCATCAATAGTATGATTACGACGGTATGTACGCCCTCGTGCCTAAAACGAAGCTACCTAATTGAAGATTATGCATCCCACGTCTGTTTGGAAGGGTTGCTACCAATCGGGTCGATTGCCGACTCATTACTGGGCCTAGAACACCCATAATATAAACTTGATTCGTCAGCATACAACAGCGTCGTATGACATATCTACCCGCGCAACCTTTCGTAAGTATAGACCTCGTCACAATCCTTTCCCGTCCCAGGTTACCCGCACCATTTTACTTTAGCACCACACTCCACGTCCGAAGGGCTCCGTGAAATCTGGTGTCGCACTTAGTACGACTATCCAGTTCATTTCACTGGCCACTTTGGTCAATATATCCTGCCGCAGTGGCCTCAAACAAGACATTTTCTACCCACATTTATACGCTATTCAAGTTCAGAATGTGGCACGCGTGCCGTAGGCACCTCTACACCGCCGCTTTATTTACTGTGGCAGACCTCAAGACGGTGTTTTTCCCATTGTGCGTACTACCGCCCCTCCTTGTTATATTGCTGAATCCGCTCTAGATCATCTTTGGCTGCGCTACGGCTCCATTGTACTCGCTTCCCCACCTTGCGCTAGGAGGGATATGGGTGTGGGTGCACCAGCTGATGTGTAATATTTCAAACCAAGCCAAATGTTGTGACAAAGACGCACTTAACAAATCCTGGCGGCCTATCCCATCTGGACGCATAACCGAGTCCCAAGCAGCCATTCTGCGGTGGGCTTCGGTTGTGCTTTGCGTTATGTGCTCGGCAACGTATGGAAGCGATCTCATTCTAGTCACTCTTGCTCTCGCTATTACCACCGTCGTCTACGATGATATAGGTCTAGCTGGACATCAGCTGGGGAAGAACCTGTGCAACATTGCAGGGTACGCCACACTTGAGATAGGTGCAACGAAGCTCATGGGTACGCTAAACGCTTCACAGTGTTCTCACTGGAACTTACTCGTATTCCTTCAAGGCTCTAACAATAACATGGACACCATAGCAACCACAGCCGTTTGTATTAGCGGGCCGTGATTTTTACCACAATCCAAGCTCAAGACTTTGCAGACGTCGAAGGGGACAAGAAGTTAGGCCGCGTAACCTTCCCCATATACGCGCTCGAATTTTCACGAACGATAACGCTTGCTCTCGTTATCGCCCTGGTCACTCTATCTGTGCTGCTTCTGGGGATTGGGCCGATATGCAGCCTCGTGTTCACGGCTCTTGGGGCTTGGGTCGGCCTACGCTACTACATCTTCCGAGACCATAGCGCTGACAAGACCTCGTACATTCTCTACAACGTATGTGTCCTCTTTCCCACATGATTACGATGCTGACTGATTTCGCAGGTTTGGTTGATGGCAGCTCATGTTCTCCCACTACATGGCAGATATGGTGCTCTTTCATTCTGAGCTGTTCCATTGTACATCAAGCAACAGCAAACACTTTGCTGTTTTGGCCTGATCATCACTTTGTCGAACGCCTTCACAACCGTTTGAGATGAACGCCGAACGAAGTGTGGACCGAAATTCCACGAGTTACCTGAGTGAAATGACAGAATGGAAGAGCTCATGTACCACCAAAGACGTAATAACTCCAGATCCGAACACTCAGACGTCACTCACCGAGGGCTTGGTCAGGTAGTATGAAGCGACCAGCCCACCGATCTTCGGTGTGCACCCATTTCCAATATAACGCCACTTGACCTCCGATGAGACCCGAGTGCGTTGCACTTCAGACCAGATATCAACAGATTCTCATAACGAGTGTCCCAGTATAGGCTCGCCTGGTCCACATGCTTTTGAGCTTAAATCTGACCAAAAAGCGGTCTATTCTAGAGCGAGTGTCATGTTGTATAAGGCATCATGAGCGACGTATGGAGTGCCGTCACATGGAACATTCCTGGGCCCCGTATGTGACACTCCTGAAAGCTGTATCATCATTCACAGGCTTTCTGCGCGACCACATTGTTACACCCCACTAGAATGTTCAGCGAACATACGTAACCAAGGGTACACGGACACTGCCAATGAGTGGATGTACGCTATGGGAATGTGCAAGATAATGAAGAACGTCAGCCCTCGCTTCATAGACTAGGAGAACAAGACTTACCAATGCCGTTCCAGGCCGTCACAATAAATTGACATCTATGGGGATGCTGATGCAAAGTGCATATGCGAGGTTGCAGGGGTCTTAGAAGTATTCATGTACCATCGTTCGTCAGTGAAGGTGTCTCCGCCATGTGCCAATTAAATCGTATCTTGGCGAGATGACGGGGACGTTGCCTAGAGCCCGCGGTTCAAGAATATGCTGAAGATTGGAGGTGACCAAGGTATCGCTAAGGGGAATTTTCGTCAGATAGCCATGCAACACAATGCTACAAGGTCTGCTGGGGTAGAACTCGTCCGTGGTTCTCAGCCCATCGCTGCAAAGCCGCTGTCGACTATATGTCGTCATTATGTCTCTCAGCTTAACACAGACACCTTACACACCTCAAACTAGAACATTTCAGCATATACTCCGTCATATTTCAGCGTGATGATGCGTGCTTTTTAGTGAAAGTGCTGTCCTTGGTTAAGTCGCTTCTAGGCGGCTTTATCCACACGACACAATGTACATGTAAGCGAGGACTAGGGATATGGCAACGGAGAGATGTACCAATACCCTCAGAATATCCTATATATATGTATGAGGTTGCTGTTCAACAGGAATAACCGGTGCCAAGCTCCAGTAACGAGTGCACAGTAGCAGTGTAGGTTACATGTTGCGCTGAGTCTTCTCGAGGTTGCCGCGCAGAGTCTTGATGCAGATCTTCAAAGGCAAATGCGAAATTACGTGTCGTCTGCAAGTCGTCAGGACGCCTTCTACTACATTCAAACTACTTGACCCACCTACTCACGTCGGCTGTTTGGGTTTGCCTTGAAACCGGCGACCGGCGAGAGCGTCTTCGACCATCACTCCAACCTCGGCCTGAGCAATCGCTGTCGCCTGAAGTGACCATGACTGTCGCAGGCAGAAGCAGTTGCGAAGCGCCTCCGATAGGCAGGTTAAGCTGTGCAGCGACCATGGGCTCGAGCTGCTTGATGCAGGCGTCGGTGGCCACAGAGCGAGCCTGGGTCTCGCAGAGAATGCCGAGTCTCGATCGCCAGGCATTGACCAGCCTTCATCGGTGCCGCGGTTGCAATAGGTACTTGGGCCGTGACCGTGGCGGGGGCCATTGTCGCTGTCGCTGCGGGCGCTCGATTCGCAGCCCGTAAAGACCCAATGCATACGTTGCGGTTATTAATTCGGCGTGACATTGACATCATGCCCGGGGCTCCATTGGGCGAGACACAGGTCTAACGATAATGCCACGATGTGTCGATGTCCGAAGCCACCCAGAGAACTTCGAATGCTTAATCATTTACCGCTTACGGTCTACAAGCCACAACGATATTCGAAATTAGAGCGACAGGTAATAAGACAGGCGGCACGCGTACCAATATAACGTGTTCTCGCCCGCCATCCGATAATGACAGGAAGGATTGGCGACAAGTGCAGGTGCGACGCAGAAATACCAACTCCAAGCATGCACAGAATATCGAGTTAGTTCCTCCGAAGGCTTTCTTCCGTGGTCAAATATTGCTCTCGATCCCTGGAGTGAGACGTTGAATGGAATTTCTTGATGTCCGCCCGACTGTCAGTACGCTCAGACTGCAATTATTGCACTTGACGCACCTATAGCACCTGACGCCCACCTTTTAACTCAACAATCAACCCCTGGTGCTGTCAAAACTGCATCCAAGGTGAGCGGGACCAATGGTAAGGCGACCGGGAGATGAAGCGACGCTTTCCAGAATCGAGATTACTGTTCGACGAGGACACGTAATAGCGACTTCCAGCAACAGATCTGTGGCAATGCAGATACAGAGCGCGGCATTGCGGTGTAAAGGTTGCATGGAGTTTTCGCAGGCATCTGCCAACATGCAACGCTTCCGTACTCTTCAGTGCTGATTTTCAAAGGCAGGTTCAACAGTTTCAAACATCTGCAATCGGTTAGCACACCCTGACACCATGACATAAGCCTTAGTTGGCGCACCTCAATACAAGTATCTTCTACCTGTTGCACTCAAGAACCTTCGCGGCCGATGCGCTGGCTGTTGTAACTTCTTTCAACTTGACGCCGCATTGCCGTGCTCCTACGACAAAGGGTAATGCAGACGAGAAAATGCCAACCCAGAGGTGTAAGGCGACAGACCAATCATCGGATGTGTTAAGAATTAGTCCAAGAGGTTAGAATCTGCTACTACCCGAGGCGACTGGATAGTTTGTCTTGGAAGCACAGCGTGGTGCTTGGATCGCACGAACAGTAGCTAAAGCGATCAGAGCACTGGCGTTCGTGTCCTCAAATGGCATGCGTGTCGCCCCAAGGCTACAGAAGTGAATGAAGAGAGATCGCAGGTAACGACAGGACATGGAGTAGTTGGCAGCTTGGAGTGAAGCGAAGAGTTAAACTTACAGCGTCAGATGCGTCGCCATCAGCGTAGACACGATGGAAGGGCTAAGGTTAAGGTTTCAAACCTGCACTTTGAAGCTCACAACAAGTACCTCTGCTCCTTGCATGTCGACCTTCCTTTCTCACCTGAGAGTGAAAAAAGTTCTTAGGTTATGGGCGGACACAGTCGGGTTCTGAAGCTGAAATCCCTCAGGCGGATGTAACGAGCCTCAAAGGTATGTTGACACAAGTACCATATGCACGATGTCTACGACAATGTGAGCGAGCCCTTCCTCCTCCGTACACTTCTGCATTGCCCTGTTAAGCAGCTAAAGAAATCCGTTCGTCTTCCAGTACTTTACCCACATATATGCATGATCATACGTAATTTGGTTGAATTCTCTCAGTGAGTCAGACAAGGACTCGAGTGCCGATGTCTGGTAGAGCGTGTCGCCATCGCTGTCGCCCGGTCGTGAGACTGCTTTGCTAGGCGTTGATTCACGGAAGAAGTCAAGGAGTTTTATAGCTGGCTGAAGCGCTGGGTCAGTTCTTGGGATAGTATAGCAAACATGACACTCACCACCTGACTCATGTCCTCTTTGTTTATTATTTCCAGTCGGGACATCCACTGTCTCATTGGGACCACAGGAAGGTATATCCCCAACGCCCTATTAAGATCCCTCGGAGACATTGCGCCATGCCGTCGACCTCGGATGAACGAAGTTGACGAACGCAGGCAAATGGACGGAAGATGTGATCCATACCACGAACACATGCCTGATGATGTCCATAGGTACCCATGAGATGGACTAAAATATCCAAGATCAGCACTTGCGATGTTCATAAAATCCAGGCACTATTACCTCGCCGAGCTGCTGGAAGAAATCCAAAGCAACGCTTGGACTTGACGATAATCGGGAGCCAGTCTTGCGTGCCCCACGCTCCTGTCTGAAGAGACCCACATGCTTGCTCAAGTCGTACGGTAAGAGCAGAGACCCCTAGCTCGCTTCTACCTTCTAAAAGCATCTGCATATACGATTATTCAGTGGCTGTAGCATATTGAGAAAACGAAGCGCTGTGACGTGTTCAGCGACAAATTTGGACACAGCGTACTCCAGAGGAGGTAGCGAGACGCAGCTCATCAAGAGCGTGTTCAGGAACCCGGCCACTAGATGGCTTCCATTTGGCCGTAACGCTTATGGACGAGGTGAAAATTAGCTTGATGGTGCGAGTCGTCGTTGCACAAATGTCAATGAGGGAACGGAGTGTTGAAAGATGCCCTCGACGTAGTCTGCGTGACCAAGCCTCTCCAATGACCCAATTTAGACATTGGATCAGGAGAGTCTTGCGCCCAACGGCCGGACGTCCGAAAAAACCCCCTTACTATTCCTGCCTAATGCATGCTGATAAGCACTAATTCATTGCACATAAGCTTTAAAGTAACACAACTAGATAAATAGATACATTAGGCCAATAAGGCAGTTTAGTGAGGTCCTTTGCTAATTGTCTTAATTATTCTATATATTAGGGCAATTAGTCCTATTTCTCAGCTATTTGTTTCCTTACTGTCCTATTTTGTTCCTCACATGCAGCTATAATACCACTACTGCTTGACTAGTCATCTGAGAAATCCCCCTTCTTAATTTAATCTGATGCTCTGTATTGCATATTTAGCTATCTATATACAAGACTAAGCTACCTGACACAACAAACTACTTGTACTGTGCAGATAAGCCCATGCACCATGCACTATACTCACCTGCACTGCGCCATGCCCACCTGTGTGTTGTATCTGTCAGTAACATACTTACATCACTACTACCCTGCCCCGTGTCGTGCGCCAGCCCCTTCTGACGGGGCGCACTTGTTAGCGTCGGTCTGCACACGTCGTGCTTCGCCGTCCTGTGCGCCAGCGCCTGCGCAGTGCGCGTGCTGCACTTGTTGGCGTCGTGCTGGGGTAGCTTGCTGTGGTCCCTCACGTCGTGCGTCGGCCCTGTAACGGTGGCACGCTCGCTGCGTCGGCTGCGCGCGTCGTGCTTTGCCACGTCCTGCCGGCGTTGGCGTGGTGCGCGTCTGTCGGCACCGTACGTGCGTGCGCCGTTGTCCCGCCCTGCGTATCTTGCGCGTCTTGCTGTACACGCCGGTTTCTTGTGCGTCGGCGTCGCGCTCGCCTGCGTTGGTCTGCGCGCGTCGTGCTTCGCCATGTCCCACGCGCTTCGGTGTTGGTGTTATGTCGCGTGCTGCGTTCTCGGCATCGTGCCTGTGTAGCTTGTTGCGCTGGTCCCTCGTATCGTCGTCGGCCCTTTGTAACGGTGGCGCGCTCGCATATGTCGGCCTGCGTGTGCTGTGCTTCACCACGTCGCGCGCCGGCGTTGGCGTTGTGCGCGGGCTGCATTGGTCGGCGTCGTGCTTGTATGTTGCTGCCTGGCCCTTCGTGTTGTGCATCGGTCCCTTACGTCGGCGGCGCGTTCGCCTGCGTCGGTTTTGCGCGCCGTGCTTCGCCACTTCTCGCGCGGCGGCGTCGGCGTGTTGTGTGTGCGTCACCGTGGGTGCTGAGGTCGCTGTCCCGACCCTTGGCATGGTGCGTAGCAGCCTCTTGCGTTGGCGGCACGCCCCCCGCGTCGCCCTCGCGCACGTCGGCCAGTCTTGGGCCTGCTGCGTTATGCTTGCCTACGCGGGCGTTCGCGCGCGGTGTCATGGGTGAGACTTAGTCGTAAGAATACCATCTACAGGCCGTGCAAGCACGGCTGTGGATGGTGCAATGTATTAGTGGTGGACGCGACGGGCGGGGCACATACCTGTGGGCGAGCCCCCTTCAGGCTTTCCTTCATTTCCTCCGGTCTCGCGTGGCGCTTTTGGGATCCTAGGGTCGCGGTAGGGGTCGCGACGCTGGCGACGCGTTGGTTAGTGATAGGGGACAAGGAGAGATGAACGACTCGGACAACGCTAGGGCGTGAAGGCGCTTCAAAGTGCTGACCACTATGAATACTTGTCCGACGCTTGTGCCTAAGCCGCTATGGCGCAGCTGTTAACTCGCACAAAATTATAACCAGGCGACTCTGAGTTCGAGTCCCCGCATGGGCATACTTTGTCACAAATTCATACCAAGCCTCGACCTGTGTTCAAAAACACACTTAGTATGCTGTTTTGCTCTTTTCAAAGCCATCACTCTTTAAAATTAGTGCTTTTGAGAATATTCTGAAAGCTTTGTATATTTCCAGAAATAAGCTAATAAGGAGTCCATTATGCATTTATATGCTAATCTGGGTTAGAATATAGGGTAATGGCTGCATTAACTCTAAAAGTATAATAGTGTAAATG